>CM030365.1:29049885-29063846 GCA_017893485.1 Hemerocallis citrina | reverse complement strand
ACCGAAATAGCGGGTAGTTCCTGGAAACAATTCCAAGGTGTACCAAACTCATCTTATATCATCCTTTTAATTTGACATCCATTCTCATCACATAATATCACGTACTTAAAATTTTCATCATATATTACACCTTATTTTTCTTTTCATTCTCTTAGTACATCTTAGTTTACAAAACTTATTAGTATGACACAATTTTGTTTACTTTTCATTTTCATTCACATACTTATAACACATTTTCTTTACTTATTATATTCATTCACATAACCCATTTCCTTTACTTTTTCATTCTCGTTTAATATATACACTTTCTTTACTTTTCCATTCTCTTTTCATATTATACACTATACACTTTCTTTACTTTTCGTTCTCTTTTCATATTATACACAATCTTTACTTTTCATTCTCATCTCATATTTATCCATTTTATTAATTTGTCAACCAGTGCCACACAGCATCCGAAATACTGAAGCCGCTAGCTCTATAAACACACAAACCACTGCCTACCAAGGGTCTTACATGTTCGAAGTTACGTCCTCCTCCCCGCCTATGCTAGCGAGAGAATACACCGCACTCCAAGTAGAACTTGGGTAATAAACACCGCACCCCAAACATAGTTTGGGTAATAAACACCGCACCCCAAACATAGTTTGGGTAATAATCACAGCACCCTAGATAAAGTGGGTAATATACATTACACCCCCATATAAACTGGGTAATATACACTCCACCCCAAACATAGTTTGGGTAATAAACACCGTACCCCAGATAAACTGGGTAATAACCGGACCTCAAGCCAATAGCTTGGGAATAAAAACACTGCACCCCACGCTGGTTCTTTGGTATTAGGAGGTCTAGCCTAAACCCCGAGGATTTCTGTAGGCACTGGTAAACAAAATAAAACTTTTATATTCATTTTAAATTCCTTTTATCTCAACATTTTATCGCAACATATTATCACATATTGTTTATCTTACCCTTTTATCACATATTAAGCATCTATCAGGCTATTTATCTTACCATATTATCACAGGTTATTTATGTTATCATTTTACGACCTATTATGCATACACCCCCTTATTTATCTTATCATATTATCACGAAATATTTATCTTATCATTTTACCACCTTTCATTTCACCTTAATTTTCTGCATATCATACATATACCAAGCCACTAATCTCATCTTTTATCATATCAAATTCTCTTGTATCACCCACATGTCATACATGCACCATGTCATTTAACACCTCATAATATCATATATATATATATATATATATATATATATATATATATATATATATAATTTCTATTTATCACCCGTATAACACACATACACCATGCCCTACCAACTTCATATTATCATATATAAACCCAGTATATCACTAATAGCACCAAGTACTCAAAATCATGCAACTACACGACATAACACAATTTCAACAATCAAAATTCCGTACTTTCCATTAATTCTCTATCTGACCATAACTATCACAATTCACATTAAAATTTACCGCAACATAAAGTATATTTAGTATGATCTTACTCACCTGTCAACACAGAAAACTCGGTGTACAGCTTCGCATTACGTCTGAGGTCGCTACCATCGCCTATTACCAAGTTTTAACACTGTTTAGGGTTAAAGATATCCAAATCACTCAGAAATAACAATAAAAGTCATTCTAATCACTCACAGGTAATTCATCGAATGCCAGGTGTGCATTATACATATGCACACCCTCACAATTTTATTCACCAGATTTTAAGCATATAAATTCCACCAAAAATTATTCTAAATTGTTTCTCATAGTTTTCTACAATTTCTATTGTCAATCTCTAACAAATTACAGGCATAACCTCTTCTAATTTCAAATCCAAACTCTAGCTCTTGTCAAATTTACTCCAACCATATCAAATAAAGGATTAATTGCTTCTAACATGGAGATTATCCCTGAATCTCCCTACTACCCTATTTCTCTTGTCAAAAATTGAAAACATACAACCTTATACAATTTAATGAAATTATTTCTCATCTTCCAAGATGCCAATCCGAGAAATCAACACCAGGATGTTGAAGAGAACCCTCAATTTAGCTAGAACCCCCTAAAAATTTTCTTAAAATGGTAAAGAAATAATGTGAAAAGGAATACCCAAAAAAAAAAACGGAGAAAGGAAAGGTCGGCATGGGGGATCCAACAGAAATGAAGAAGGAAGTGGGGAGAGGTGAAGTGGAGAAAAATAAAAAGAAAAGGAAAATTAATTATATGCCCCTCAAAGGCCCACCTATTATTTATATACCCTTATAGCTTTTCTTTCATAATAAAATCTAATAAAACCCACTCCACCGAATAAATAAATAAATAAAGGAATATATATAAAATAAAAATCCATATTTATGCATAATAATAACAGTAATAATATCTGAGAAAAATAAAAGAGTTACAAATAACTATTTAAAAATTATAAAATAGGAGGCAGTTACATTATTCACACCTCAAAAGTAGCTCATCCTCGAGGTACGAGGGCTAAGGAAAAAAAATCAAACATCTATTTACCAACTCATTAATATCCTTCATCATACTAGGCCATTAAATGGTCCTCCCGAGATCTCTTCTCCTCCTCGTACATTCTAAATGTACAACATACCTTGTACTCTATGCCGTATCTATTACCTGCCACCGAAGGTCATCCACGATAAAAACACCTAATTTGTCACTGACTACTCTCGATCTCATCCATAATCCGACATCATTATCAGGAATACTCAATATATAGAGAAGTACATTCATCATTATCACCCAATTTAGGTGATAAATCATCATTATCAAATAAAAATTTCAAATCTGAGCTCGAATGATCTACAACAAAATCGTCGGTTATAACGATAAATAACATGAATATTAGATTTTACAATCACTCTTTCCTCGAGTGAAATAAAATTGGGTCAAAATTCCAACACTTTCCATTCCCGACACATCAAAGAAGCTACTATCAAAATCCTAATTCGGGCATACACACCTCAAAATTAGAACTTTTCTACTTTGGATCCAAGCAATATACTTAGCACTCATACAAACACAACTGTAAACTCACTACAAACATACATAAACCCACATCCACCAATTACAGGATCACCAAGATACTAGTCATCTAAGACCTTATTCTAGTTAACTTGGCTCTGATACATAACTGTAACACCCATAAATCTTTTTTTAAAACCATTTCTTACTTAAAAAATTTCTTACTTAATGTACTTCTTACTTATACTATTTCTTACTCAAAATAATATTTATAAATTTTAATTAAAATTCCGGCAGAGTCCCCCTGAAATATTTGACCATTTACGGAAATTCCTTACGGAATTCTGCAAACAATTACATGTAATACATCATAGACAATATATATATCAATCCTCCCCAGGCCAATTCAAGCAACAACAAACAGGCAATATATGTATAGCATACGGCTCTGGGGGCATATCTCATCATAATGAGCAAGATACAAATTATAAACAAAAATTCGTTTGAAAACAAAATGGGTTTTTAGAAAAACCTTTGAAAAATCTTTGAAAAACAAATCCAGACAACCCAATACTCCACAACGAGGCGGGTACAGGTTTTGTATACCTCATCACATCACAATATATCATCCCATACAGTTATGTACTTAATCTTCCAAATACAAAATATTACACGTATACTATCGCATATCCCCATACATACACCACCAACACTACTATGAGAAAGAATAAGTATAAAACTAAGTACTACTAAGATATCTCACCTCGCTGCTACTGTAACCCCTGTTTTTCATTTTGTTTATTTTTGAGTGTATTTTCTTTTTCCTTGTAATTGGTTCCTGTTGTATTTTTCTTGGACCGTATGTTGGATTTTATTTTCTGATATGGCTAGAAATAGGGTTAAATCCGAACCATCCAAATCGGACACGAATTTTAAAGCTCGGGGGTAAAATGGTAATTTCACCTACAAACGGGTCTGAAATGGGAACTGGGCCTTTTTCCAAAGGCTCAATAACCCATAAACGGGTCCTTCTTACTAGGCACGGATTCCAACCTGCAAGAAGCCCAGTCCAGCTGGATAGGAGAATTAGGGTTTATGATTGGCCTTAATCAACAGTCCTGATCACTTCTATCCATTCACTGGGAAGTAGGGATTTGATCTTATCCCGAAACTGGTTCCTAAGGCGGCTATAAATACCCCCCACCCCTCACTGTAACTAGGTAATCAATCTTTCGCCAATCAAAGCTCTTTCTCAATCATTCAGATTACTGACAAGAGCATTGGAGTGTGCATCGTCGGAATCAACCCCAGTGTCTCGCACTTTTTGCAAGTTAACGGCGGGAGAATCTCGGTCAAGCTCCGGTGAAGGTGTTCAGGTCTGACTATTCAACTTCCCTCGAATCCCCAAATCTATATGTTTGCCCCCACACTGATTTCAGCGGCAACAGATTGGCACCGTCTGTGGGAAACACGAATAGCAGTCCAACCTCTTCCACCGGTCAACATCGCCTCCAGCCATGCCACCAAGGAAGCTGAGATCTAGAGGGTCCAATCGTGGACCCACTCCTCCTCAACCACAACCGGAGGCTCCCTTCCAACCCATCCAGCCTCAGGGACAGCTCCCTCCTCAACCCTATCAGCCACTACAGCAGGGGCAGCCTCCTCCCCAAAATCTTCAACACCAGCAGGCTTCACTCGGGCCCCAGAACGCTGGTATAGGGACCTCTCGTCGTCACCCTCAGAAGCAACCTCTTCACCGCGACCATATCTCCGTACATAATCCTTCAACCGACTCCATGGCATCTCATAACCCTCAGTCCTCAGAAGACCTCCGCAACGTCATCATCAACCGGTAGAAAGAAGAGGACCTTCGCCACCGTTTGGATGAAAGGCGGGCCCATGAGGAAGTCTCCTGCTCAGAACGTCCAAATGAGAGATCTCCTCATCGTCGTGACCACAGGAGGTCCCCTCTTCATAGGAGGCGGAGAGAGTCCCCGGAGTATCAACGAAGAAGGCATCATTCTCCCGCTGGTCGACAGTCCCAGAGGGATCAGAACGGGCCTATCACCGGAGCAGAGTTCCAAGAGTTCCAGGTAACAATCTTGCAGGCCCTCAACATCCCACCAAACAATAACAATAATGTTCAGAGGGTCCCCACTACACTGCCAGTTCTAAGCCCTCATCACCAGTCTCTAAGTCCTCATCAAGCTCCGAGCCACTGCCCTCACATTCCAAGCCCTCGTCATTCTCCGAGCTACCATCACCGAACCCCACTTTCCCCTTCGTACGAAGACGAGTCCAGAGGCTCACCTGGGTACCGTCGAAGGGATGATGCTTTCTACCACCGTCTCCACGAGATGGAGAGATGCCTCGGCCAACTGGATAGAGACGAGGAACTGAGAGGAAGGACCCTCCGTCCGAGCAGACCCCCATTTTCTCGAACCATCATGGAGGCACCAGTTCCGGAAAACATCAAGACCCCACAGTTTGAGACATATACGGGGGAGTCGACCCCATGGATCACATCGAGTGTTTCAAGACCCTCATTATGATTCATCAAGCCTTCGATGCCCTCCTGTGCAAGGCTTTCCTAGCTACTCTTAAAGTCCCAGCTCGGGAATGGTACTCCCGCCTCGCTCCATCCTCCACATTCTCTTTTGTACAGTTCGAGACCCTCTTCATAACCCACTTCGTGAGCAGCCGCTGCTCCGAGAAGACGAGTATTTCACTACTCTTCCTAAATCAGAAGAAGGACGAGAAGTTAAGAGATTATGTCAAGCGGTTTACCGCGGAGGCCAGGTCCATCGCCTCCCTCGACCAATCGGTCGCTGCAGTCGCCTTCCAGTCCAATGTCCTCAACTCGAACCTCCGGTCCTCCCTAGCCAAAAAGCCCCCTCGGGATTTCTCTGACCTTTTTCTCAGAAGCAAGAAGTATATCCGCGCGGAGGAGATTGAACATCGCCTCGCATTCGAGGGATCCTCTTCTAGAAATAAGTGGAAGGCCGCTGAAGACGAGGGGGCCAAAAAGCTCCAGAATGACAACGGGGGTCAGCATCGTCCACCTCCCAGATTTGAAAATTTTACCCCTCTCAATGCCAATGTTTCAACTAATCTCATGAAGGAAGAGAAAGAAGGGATCCTACCTCCTGCTCCGAAGATGAATACCCCCGGCAAGAAGAGGGATAAGGAGAAATGGTGCCGCTATCATCGAGACCATGACCACGACACCAATGACTGTCAGGTCCTGAAGAATGAGATCGAAGCCCTTATTCAGAGAGGGCAGCTCTCCAAGTTTGTAAGAAAGGACCGGGTCGACCTTCCTCCACCACCCAGGGAGGCTAACAAGTGGCCCGAGAGGCGTGAAGAGACTCCCGAATTCGAAGAGGAGCACATCTTACACCTCATCCACAGAGGACCAATGGGAAGAACCTCTAACTCATCTCGAAAGGCTTTCATCAGGGAAGTCAATTCGGTGCACAGCATACCCCCTCCCAAAGGTCTTGGAGTCTTGGTTACATTCTCGAATGAAGACCTAGAGGGTGTCTGAACCCCCTACTGTGATGCACTGGTGATTAATCTCCACATGGAAAACTTCAAAGTGGAAAGATATCTAGTGGATAACGGAAATTCTGTCAACATCCTTTTCCTTGCGGCCTTCCGAAGGCACAAATTATCGCGGGACAGGCTTAAGCCCGCCGGCTACACTCTCCATGGGTTCACGGGAGTGCCAGTGACGATCGAAGGGGTCATAACCCTCGACATAACCGTTGGCAAAACTTCTACTTCCCGAACGGAGGTAATGGACTTCATGGTTGTCGACGTCCCAACCGCTTACAATGTGATCCTAGGTCGACGTGGCCTAGCTGCTTTAGAAGCCGTCCCGTCAGCTTATCATCTGAAAATGAAGTTCCCCACCAAGGAAAGTGTAGGGGAAGTAAGGGGAAGCAAGGAGATGGCCCGCAAATGCTACATGACCTCGACTGGAGGGCCCATCCTTTCCCTCGACACCCTTGAAATTCCTGAGGGGAACACCCAGCCTATTTCAGAACTGGTAGACGAGCTGGAGGAAGTGCTCTTCTCGGAGCAAGATCCGACCCACAAATTCTTCATCAGCAAAACCCTTCCCTCTGCCCTCTGCTCCGATATAATCTATTGCATAAAGAAGAATCGGGACCTCTTCGCATGGTCGGCTGCCAACATGCTGGGAATTTCTGAAGAGCTCCTCGTCCACCACCTAAGCATCGCTTCGGGGTCCAAGCCGGTCCAGCAGAAGAGGAGTAAATTTACTCTGAGCGCCAGCAAGTTATAAAGGAAGAAGTGGAGAAGCTCCTTAAAGCCCGGTTCATACAAGAGGTCAATTATCCCGAGTGGCTCTCCAATGTTGTTATGGTGAAGAAGGCCAATGGAAGTTGGAGGATTTGCATCGACTTCACCGACTTGAACAAGGCATGCCCCAAAGATCCTTTCCGGTTCCCCAGCATCGACACCTTGATCGACGCCACTTCGGGTCATGAGCTTCTGAGCATCATGGACGCCTTCTCCGGTTACAACCAAATCCGCATGTTCCCCCGGATATTCTAAAGACATCCTTCATCACAGATCAAGGCCTCTACTGCTATAGGGTAATGCCCTTCGGGCTCAAAAATGTCGGTGCCACCTACCAACGCCTCGTCAACAAGGTCTTCCAAAATCAGATCGGCCGGAACATGGAGGTTTACGTCGATGATATGATAGTAAAAAGTATCCAGGGGTCGGACCACGTCGCCGACCTCAAAGAAGCCTTCGACGTGTTGAGGAAGCATAATATGAGACTAAACCCGAACAAGTGTGCATTCGGGATCTCATCTGGTAAGTTTCTGGGCTTCATGGTCAGTCAGAGGGGGATTGAGGCCAACCCCGAGAAGATAAAAGTCATCCTCAACATGGCTCCTCCTACAAATGTGAAAGAATTGCAAAAGCTTACAGGACGCCTGGCGGCCATTGGGCGCTTCCTGTCTAAGTCAGGGAAAAATTGTCGTCCTTTCTTCAAAGCCCTCAGGGGGCTTCCTACTCTCGGGGAAACACTCTACCTGTACCTCGCTGCCTCCCAACAAACCCTCAGCGCTGTCCTAGTAAGGGAAGAAGACAAGGCCCAAAAACCTATCTATTATGTGAGCAGGTCCTTAGAGATGCTGAGCTCCGCTATCCGAGATTGGAAAAGATAGCATACGCCTTGGTTATGGCAGCCAGAAAGCACTGCCCCTATTTTCAATCCCACTCGGTGGTATTCCTTACTGACCAGCCGCTCAAGCAGGTTCTGCATAAGCCCAAGACCTCCGGACGTCTAATAAAGTGGTCAATCGAGCTAAGTCAACATGACATATCTTATTAGCCTCGGACTGCTATCAAGGCCCAAGCCCTAGCCGAGTTTATAGTGGAAAGCACGATCTCAGAAGTAAGTCAAGCGGTAAATGGACCTCCAATCTAGATGGTGTATGTAGATGGGTCGTCTTGCGCCGAAGGGAGCAGAGCCGGAGTTATTCTGGCAGGCCCAGATGATTTCGTTCTGCAATACTCCATCCGCATCAATTTCAAGGCTTCCAATAACGAAGCGGAGTATGAAGCCCTAATAGCAGGCCTGGGCATGGCTCGCAATGCAGGAGCGCAACATGTCCAAATATTTAGTGACTCGCAGCTTGTGGTAAATCAGGTCTTAGGAGAATACGAGGAGTGAGACGACCGAATGGCTAAGTACCTAGCAAAGGTCCAAAGTTTCATGGCTTCGTTCGAAGAGGGACTCCAGCGGATCCCTAGAGAAAAGAATGCCCAAGCAGATGCCCTCTCAAAACTAGCCTCTTCCTCTCTCCAAGGTCTCGAGCAGACCATCCTGATCGAAGTCCTACTAAGGCCCAGCATCGACGAAGAAGCCCCCGACTTGATGGAGTCGCTGCCCGTCTAACTCAGGGATAACTGGATGAAGCCTTTGATTGAGTTCCTCAGAGACGAGAACCTTCCCCAAGATCCTAAAGAAGCTCACCGAATCCGAATGAGATCGGAGTGGTACACCCTTGTTGAAGGAGTCTTGTACAAATACTCTTATACCTAAGTAGATGGCAGACCCTACTTGAGATTTCTCTCCCCAGAAGAAGCCTTGTATGCCTTGTGAGAACTCCACGAAGGTATAGGCGGAGCCCATTCAGGATCAAGGTCCCTCGCTAGGAAAGTTTTGAACTACGGATACTTTTGGCCTACCCTACTTCGGGATGCCGAACAGCATGTCCGGAAATGCAGCTTCTATCAGCAATTCTCCAACATCTGCCTCCTACCCCAAGCACAACTCACATCTCTCTCAAGTCCAATTCCTTTCGCAATGTAGGGGATGGACTTGCTAGGTCCATTCCCACCAGCTCCGGGCCAGCTCAAGTTCCTAGTCGTGGCAATCAACTATTTATCCAAATGGATCAAGGCCGAACCACTGGCAACCATTACCGGGAACAAAGTGCTGCAGTTCTTCTGGAAAAATGTAATCTATAAGTTCGGCATACCTCGAGTCCTAGTAACAGATAACGGAACACAGTTTACAGGGACAACATTCTGCTCTTTATGTGAAGACCTCGACATTCAGCAACGCTTCTCCTTTGTCTCCCATCCTTAATCCAATGGTCAAGTAGAGAACGCCAATAGGCAGATCCTCTCAGGCATCAAGAAGAGATTAGACAAATCGGCCAAAGGCTTAGGGGCAGAACAACTTCCAAACGTATTTTGGAACTACCGCACTACAAAAAGGACCCCCATAGGAGAGTCGCCCTTCAACCTCACCTACGGGTCCGAGGCCGTAATCCCCTTAGAAGTTGGTTTTCCATCCCCTCGCCTTATTGCCTATGATGAAGAGCAGAACGCCAAAGAGCTCCGAGGAAATTTGGACCTGATCGATATCGATGAACTCTATGAAAGAGCTTCGATTCGCCAGGAAAATTATCGGAGAAGAATCGAGCAGACCTACAACAAAAGGGTCCGTCCCACAGATCTCAAGGAGGGGGACTTAGTCCTCAAAAAGCTAGCCATATCAATCCCCAGTCAAAAGAGCAAGCTAGCCCCGAATTGGGAGGGACCATACAAGGTCTCTAAAGTAGTTTGGCCAGGAGCATATCGTCTTGAAGACCTCGAAGGCAGAGAGATACCAAGTACTTGGAACGCCGACCATTTACTGAAGTACCAAGAGGGTGTTTGAATGCCTCTCCGAGTACCATCAAATGTCAAGCCATTCCTATCTTTTTATTTGTACTTGCTTCTTTATTTTCCCATTGTAATAACGTCTTGTAACTTAGAAGCGGCCGATTAGCAGTTATCAATAAAGAACCTTTTTCGCCTGATAATTCTCCTGCGGTTATTTTATCTCTCTGTTTAAAACCATAATTGCGCTTACTCAAACGACAAGTTCGGAGTCCAAAACTTGACTCGATTCCACTTTGCAAGCTCGCTCTTAAGCGAGCTAGAAGTGGTTCGCCATTCGGAACTGCTCCCACAACCGTTGAAACTTACTCAAACGACGTGTTCGGAGTCCAAAACTTGGCTCGATTCCGCTTTGCAAGCTCGCTCTTAAGCGAGCTAGAAGTGGTTCTCCATTCGGAACAGCTCCCACAACCATTGAAACTTACTCAAACGACGTGTTCAGAGTCCAAAACATGGCTCGATTCCGTTTTGCAAGCTCGCTCTTAAGCGAGCTAGAAGTGGTTCTCCATTCGGAACTGCTCCCACAACCGTTAAAATTTACTCAAACGACGAGTTCGGAGTCCAAAACTTGGCTCGATTCTGCTTTGCAAGCTCGCTCTTAAGCGAGCTAGAAGTGGTTCGCCATTCGGAACTACTCCCACAACTGTTGAAATTTACTCAAATGTCAAGTTCGGAGTCCTGCTCGATTCTACTTTGCAAGCCTGCTCTTAAGCGAGCTAGAAGTGGTTCGCCATTCGGAATTGTTCCCACAATCCTTGAAACCTACTCAAGCAAAGAGTTCGAAGTTCAGAGCTAGGCTCGACTCTTCTTCTACTCCTCGCTCATAAGCGGGTAAGAAGTGGTCCTAAACCAAAGATGATTAACAAAACACGTAAACACACAAGCGCAATAGAATAAACAAAGCTCTCACTTCTATAAAGTTTAAAGTTTGAGGAAACTCATATTACAAGACCAGATACTCTCCTCTACGACAAGTTACAAAATTCGAAAAGGCAAAATTACAAAACAACTCTTTCAACGCCTCCTCGGGGCAAGGATGTTCCGGTTCAAAGACACCCGAAGACAGTGACGCCTAACCTCGGAGCTCGTCTCTAGACCGGCAAACTGAGATGCTTCTTCAGCACTACCTCTGACGGTGGCCCCAACGAACGCTCTGCTCGACGAAGCAGCCACACCACTTTGTGCATCAACAGGGCTCTGCCAAGTAGCAGGCGAGCGAGTCGCAAGCTCGTAAAGGAAATTCCCTTCTCGCTCTCTTCACGGGTACACGACGTGCTTCTGAAATTATTCCTTTCTGGATGGGGTTTGAGCCGAGCGACCTCCTCCTCGAGTTCGATGATTGGATCCTTCAGAGAGTCATCCTTCACGGCAATCTTGAAGCGAGGAAGCCGAGCGGAGCCTGCGGCACCAGAGCTGTAGACAATAATTCACCGGAGATGAGTAACTTCGATGCTCTTATCGACCGTAACCCTCTTCAGCTCATCAACCACCGTCGTCGCCTTGCTCATGGTCGCTAACCGCTCATCTCGCTCGGACGTCAACTTGCCCATCACCGCCGTTAATTCTTCCCTCTCCGCCAAAAGCTTCTCTTCGGCTATTGACAATTCGTGGACCTCAGCTAACAGTTCATCTCTCTCCACTGAGACATCAAATAGCGCCTGCCGAAGCGATTCCACCTCCGCTTCGGGAGGAGCCTCTCGAGCTCGTTTCTTTAGTTGCTTCAGCTCGGAGAGACGCTTCGACAATGTTAGCTTGAGGCGGTCTAGATTTAACTTGCTCTTGAGAAAACACACTCGACTGCGAGAAAGGGCCAACTTCATTGCTCCTAAGTCAGCGTGGAGACGAGAGACCTCTGCCGCTACCGTTTTTGGCGATGCCTCTACTAGATGCAAAGTGGCGATCTTAAAGAATACAACAGCACTAAGCCTGAGCAACACAGCAAAATTTCAAAGCAAAGTTGTTATCTACACTTAGTTGGATTTCAAAAGGAAATCATTTTCAGCCCTTAGAAAAATTTCAAATCAAGACGTCTCCAAAACAAGATTGACCCCAACACTTAGTCAAAGAAAGCAAAATTTCATTCATAACAAAAAGAAAGCGGTGGCCAGTCCGCTACAAGGCAATACATGAAGAGAGAAGAAAAAGTACAAAACAACAAAGATCAAGGGGCCACCTTGGGTGGTAGCTTGGTGACGGGCACCTCGGTAGATGGCTCCCCTTCCTCTGCCACTATGGCTTGGGGGCCGGCCGCAGCCTCATCGCCCCCTCCCTCCACCACCACGACCTTGGGATCGACCAGAGCACCGTCACCTTGTTGCTCTTCCCCTTCCTCTCCTTTGGCCTCTTGCTTAGCTTATGGGTCCTCCTCACCGACCAGACCCCACAGTCCGTACCCCGACCTGTCAAAGCTGGGGACTCGAGCCTCGACTTGCTCGTGCATGGTGGCATAAGACTGCTCCATGTTGGCCATCATATGCTTCTTAGCCTCGGCCTCAATCTCTGCCCTTGCCGCCTCCACGGCCTCATCTTTTTGTCGCGTCACCGCCTCCAGGGCCTTCTTTGCCTCGGCCTTTTCCTCGGCTGCCTTGACCACCTCTGAGGCGAGCTGCTCCCTCGCCTGTGCTAAGGTCGCCACCAAGTCAGCGACCTGTGCTGCCAAAGCGTCCGAGCAGCGTTGCTCCACCTCGAACTACTTCATGACCCTCGCCTTTTCCACTCGGTCTTTGTCGCAAGAGGCCTTCAACTCCCTCTCTTTCTCGGTGTACTACTCGAGAAGGTGGCTGAAGTGGCACGTGGTGTGCAAGAAGAAGCAATTAGAGCGAAATAAAAGCCGAGCTAAAAACTTAGAAAATTTTCCAAGGTCATCGAAATCAACTAAGAAAACTTACCGACATGAGTGACCGAGCTACCTCTAGAGCATCGTCACCTCTCGTCCCCGCCTTCAGTGCAGCTCGGTCGTTTGGGGTCGGTAGATGACGGAGAGCCTGCATACTCAGCGCCGAGTCCCCCAAGAAACCGTCGTGGTTCATCACCCGCCAATCGGGGACAAACAGTTTCTTGTGAGCCTCGATCAGTATGGCCTCGGCCTGCTCGGTATGGGGTAGGGCCTCGAGCGCCAGAGCCACCGAGACAGAGAAGCCATCGCCCGAAGGACCAGAGGGGGTCAGCTGAACAAGACCTACAGCCGAGGCCGATCGCCGTGGAGAGGCCAGATCTACAACTGCAGTCGAAGGAACCTTGGTTGGTCGGCCGGACGAAGGCCCCGCGCTCGTCCTATTCCTCTTCTTAGCATCGGAGGCCTTGTTTCGCTCAGCTATAATTTCTCGGAAGTCCATGCTCGGAGCCTCTGTAGAATGAAGAAAATGTCACGCCCCGCTTCCCAAAAATATGGAATACGAATACGTAACAAAAGCCCAGCGAATAATTTTCGTCATCCATAAGCTGTTTCAAGAATCTTGACAACACATCGTAGATGTAATCAGAGTCGGAAGCAAAAGGCACAACCATTCATGAATACTTGAAACAATTACCAACAGAAATTTGCTTGAAACCAAATACAATATTCTCAAATAAATTAGAGTCTGGAGAAAACAATATCCTGAGTCACATCGCCCAAATACAAATAATATCCAAATAACCAAATACACTTTATTCAAGTTCAAGCAACAATAAAAATAATAATAATAAAGCAGAAATTTCCATAACTAAATGTAGCGCCCCGAATTTCTAAATA
>CM030365.1:28854288-29049385 GCA_017893485.1 Hemerocallis citrina | reverse complement strand
GAGTTGTTTTTTGAACGTATTCCTAAAGTCTCTTACTTTAAAGTAATTGGTTGTAAGTGTTTCATACTAAACACAAAAGATAACTTAGATAAATTTGATACTAGATCTAATTAAGGTATCTTCATTGGATATTCAAATAGGAGTAAGGCTTATAGAATTTCCAATAAGTCGTCATTGACTATTGATGAATCTATGCATGTCATATTTGATGAATCTTTACCTTCATCTAGTTTTATTCAAGATGATGAAATTGTATCTTCACCACTAGATAACATTGTTAAATCACTTGAGCAAATTGCTCTAGCTAAGTCGATGATGGGGTTCATAAGTTGACTGATGTGTTGAATCAGTCGGCTGATGGGTTCATTAAGACAACTGATTCTGTTGAGATAACTCCAACTTTACTAAAGTCATTTGTTGAAGTTCAAGATCATTCTCATGACTTAGTTATTGGTGACATCTCACACGGCATTCAAACATGATCACACTTTAATATGATTTCTCATGCTGCTTTTTTATCGAATTTTGAACCTAAAAACATTCAAGAAGCATGTAAGAATGAATTTTGGTTGAATGCTATGCAAGATGAACTTAATCAATTTGTAAGGAATGATGTATGGGATTTGGCTCCATAGCCCCCTGATCATACTATTATTGGTACCAAATGGGTATTTAAAAGTAAGTTAGATGAATCAGGACAAGTTGTTAGGAACAAGGTTAGACTAGTTGCCCAAGGACATAACCAAGAAGAAGATATTGATTTTGATGAAACATATGCTCTTGTAGATAGACTAGAATCAATTAGAATTTTTTTATCTTTTGCATGTTTTATGAATTTCACACTTTTCCAAATGGATATTAAAGTGCTTTCTTACACGGTTTCATTACGGAGGATGTTTATGTTAAGCAACCACCAGGTTTCGAATATGAACAATTCCCTAGCCATGTTTTTGAATTAAAAAAAAGGCTTTATATGGTCTTAAACAAGCACCTCGTGCCTAGTATGATCATCTAAAAACTTTTCTTTTAAAAACAAGGTTTGAAATTGTTAAAGTAGACACTACATTGTTTATTGGGAAAATAAATTTAGATATATTAATCATACAAATCTATGTAGGTGACATAATTTTTGGATCAACTAACAGTAATCTAGAGTTTGCTAATACCGTGCAAAATGAGTTTGAGATGAGTCACATGGGTGAACTAAATTACTTCCTTGGACTTCAAATAAAACATTCTCAAAATGGCATATTTATTAATCAAGGAAAATATGCTAAGGAGTTACTCAAACGATTTGGCATGGATGATACTAGTAGTAAGACCACACCTATGGCTACTACTACTACACTTGACAAAGATGAATTAGGTTAGAGTGTCGATCAAAAGCTCTATCGAGGTATGATTGTCTTACTCTTATATATAACTGCTAGTAGACCAGATATTATGTTTAGCGTATGTTTGTGTGCTACATATCAATCTGATCCAATAGAATCTCACTTAAAAGCAATGACATGGATTTTAAGATATATTAAAGGCACATATGAATATGTTTTATTTTATCCTCGCACCAATAATTTTCAGTTACTATCTTATAGTGATACTGATTTTGCTGGAAGTAAAACTGATCGCAAAAGTACTAGTGGAACCTGTTACGGGACATTCCCTAGTCTCTTGGTGTAGTAAAAAGAAAAATTCTGTATCTCTATCAACCACAGAAGTTGAATATATTGCTGCAAGTTTGGCTTGTGCTCAAATCTTTTGGATGAAACAAACCCTTTTAGATTGTGGTATTTTTTTTCAAAACCTTCTATAATGTGTGACAATACCAGTGCCATTAATCTTTCTAAAAATCAGGTTCAACATTCATGTACGAAACATATTGATATTCGACATCATTTTGTACGTGATCATGTTTTAAAAGGAGATATTTTATTGGAGTCTATTTCCACTGATAAACAAATAGCAGATATTTTTACCAAACCGTTGAAAGAAGACATTTTTATAAAGTTTAGACGAGAACTAGGAATTTGTTCATATCATGATTTCTTACAAATATACCTACCTTAAGTATTTTCTTTCTTGAAATTTTTGAATGAACAGTCGACTATGTTGCATTTTAGTCGACTGACGATGCTTTATAACTTATACATTCTTTTTAAAACTACGTGTATTTTTTGGACTTATTTTGTTCTTGCCTTAGTCGACTTCCTTCGTGACCAGTCGATTGTCACGATTGTGTTCGGATTTTTTTTATCTGAATCGTCACTTGTTTGGGGTTTCTTTTGTTCTTCTTAGACCCGACCAGCTCTACTTTTCTTATCCATTTGATCTCCACCATCAATCTATCCTAATTTTTAATCTCCACCCTTAGTTTTTTGACCTATCTAGTAAAAACCCTAGTTCTAATTCACTTTCTTCTTTTATTCTTCCTCTTCTTGACAGACCAGACGGCTGCTGAGATTGGAGCTCGCGGATTGGAGTTCACAGTTTACCGCTTGCTTCCTTGCTCGAAGTTTCTGAGATTTGGTCCTTATCTTCTCTCTTTGTTGTTGGGTAACGCTTTTTTTCCTTATCTTTTTAGGTTTTTAGGTTGTTCTTTATCTTCATGTCGAAATCCAAGAAATTTAGGTCTTCTGCCCCTGTTGAAGGTGAACAAACCCATCCTAATTATCTTCAATATTTGAGGAATTCAAACCTAGTTGAAAAATATTTTGCCATTTGCCAATTGGTTATTTTTCCTGGCAGGTTTATTAACTTTCCTGATTTAGACAAATATCCAATTGCTCCACTATTTCAATAGTGTGGATTGTTTGATCTTTTATCTCTCGTAAATCAACCCCATTATTACCCACAACTTATTTATTTGTTTTATGCTAATATGAAAGTTGCTAGTAATGATAATGGTTATGGGATATAAATCAATACCTCTGTTAAAAATGTGTATAAAATTGAGTCTTAGGAAATTTGGACAGATTCAAAAAATTCCTTTTGATGGGTTGGATTTAGGAGAACTTGAACTTGATGATCCCTCCATTTTGTTAAAAATATTTCCTCCCCAATATTTGCTTCAAGGTCCTCCTATGACCAATAAGAACATAACCCCGCTTGCGAAGCTTGTTGCACGAATTTTATCGTATAATATTATCCCTAAAATAGGGAGCTACGATCAATTTTTGCACGAATTACAAGCGGTTGTTTATGCTATTTTTGGGAATATTCATATCAACTGGAGTCAAGTTATCTTTAGTCGTCTCCACAAAGCTCACACATCTTTTTTACCTTATGAGGCTATTCTCACTCATATCTTTAGCCACTTTAAGGAAGATTTAGATCAGGAGTCTAGTGTTGTGTCTCGTTTTGAAACTTTTGATCGGGCCAGTCTTGCCCGTATGAAATTGCTTCATACTCCTCCTCATTCACCTACCCGTAATGCTCCACCTATACCTTTGGCTACTTCCATTCCACCTCATTCTTTGGAATCTAGTTCATCTTCCATTCCACCCAGGGCAATCTTTCTCATCCTAAAAGCCTTTATTCATCTGTCAACTACATTATGGACCGTCAGGATCTCTTTCTGGGTTGTCAGGATTCACTAGAGGCTAGTCTTGCCAACCTCACTCAGTTGTTTGTTTTGCAATTTTCTCAGCCTATTTCTGCCCCCGACAGTGACGAAGACGAAGATTGATGTTGCATGTCTTGTATTTTGAATTACTTTTCTGTTTTTTTATTTTTTATTTTGTAAGACTTTATCTTTGATTTGGATTATGTCTTTATGTTCTTTATGTTTATGTATGAATTTTGGATGCTTATGTATGACTTTATGTTCTCTCTTCGGATTCCCCCGTGTTACTTTCTGTTTTTTTGTTGATGCCAGAGGGAGAGAATAGTTGGATTTGTGCATATTCTATCTTATTGTTGTGTGCATGTTCTATTTTATTTAGGGAGAGCAAATTTAATTCTATTTATTTTTATTTTTTGCTATTTATATGTGTGTTATGTTCAAAAAAAACATGTTGCTTAAAGTTACTACTATATATTGTTTAGTTATTGTGTTGTCATCATCAAAAAGAGGAAGAATGTAGATTCTTGATTTTGATGACTATAACATGATACACAAATGTTCTATTTAACATGTCTCTTGTAGTGTGTACACAAAGCTTTTAAGGTGCAAGATTAAGCTATAAGACAAGTGTAACTCAAAGCTTCAAAACATCTTCAAAGTGATCAGATCAAGAACAAAAGAGTGTCTATGTAAATTGATGTACAAAATTGTAATCTTTGATATGTATGATTAGAAATCTTGTAATAGCCTTGATGCACACACACACATCTCTCCCAGGACTAAAATAAAGTTGATTAAAAATCAAAAATATCAAATTCAAGCTTGTATGAGTTCAATTGTTAAGTACTAGTCGACTTACATTGCTAAGCAGTCGACTGTTCAAGTACAAAACAATCTGAACTTACTCAAGCTCTAACCATTCGACTTCTTTGGCAACCCAGTCGACTGTTCGAGCAGCTTTGACAGTTTTCTGAGTATATAAATTTGATTTTCGAATTCAAATATTTTCTGCCATTTGATGGCAGTTGGTTAACTGTTTTTCAACAACTCTGGAGTGTCTACTCTATAAATAAAGTTCAGATTTCACTTGGAAAAGGTTACTTTTTGCATTTAACAAGTCTTTGTTTTTGTTCACGTGTTTGTGAAAAAGAACTCAACGTTTTCAAAGAAATCACATTCTCTTAGACTTGGTTCTCTCATCTCAGTCTTGTATAACAACGATTAAGTTCAAGACTGCGATTAGAAGTTTACCTATAGCCTCAATACAAAAAGCAAATTCAAAAATCAAGGCTCTAGGTGTTATAATTTTCGATTTCTTTGTTGTTCACTCTCAGGTTGTGAGAGTGGTCCTCTCGGTTGGAGAGAAGGGCTCTTGGTGTATAATCAGTGTTCACTTTAAGTTGTAAAGTTGGGTTTTTCTCTCTCTAGTGGTGAGAGAGGTCTACGGGTTTGGCATAGTTGTTGCCAAAGGTCGTAGGGTATTCTTATAATTATTTCAAGAATACTGAAAAATCTTAAGTGGGTTGCTTGGGAATTGGAAGTAGGTCGGGAGGACCGATGTAATATCCCGGACGGATATTACATTTATATAATTATTATTTTATTATTATTTTATTTTTATTGAAATATTTTTGTGGATATCACCCGGTTTTGTTAAATAACATTATCTGTATATATATATACCAGCCTGTGTACATCTGTATTGTATCAAATTGGTACCGTAATCTTCCGAGCTGATAATAAAATTTATTTTATTATTATTTTCGGAATATATTTATTTTATACAAATTATACGGTTTAACAGACGAAAACTATCAGTACACATATATATGCATACATATGCGTATTGTATCAATTCGTATGTTTGTACAAATTATGTTGTGTGTATTTTTTGGACAAAAATATCACTTTTTGTCATGATAAGTTTTGATTAAATACAAATTAGGATTTAATAATTTGTACAAATTAGGATTTAATAATAAGTCATGATAAGTTTTGATTAAATACAAATTAGGACAAAAATACAAATTAGGATGGCTAAGTTTTGATTAAAACTAGGATTAAAGATACATAAGAGTTTAGGAATTTTTTCCTCTACCCCTCTACCTCACCCCTTCCACCATACCTCCACCTCACCTAAGCATGGCCGGCCCTTGATTTAAGCAAGGGGGTTTTTGCAAAAACTCCCTTGGTGCTTTTGCACTCTCCACCCTCTCCTTCATCCTATAAATACCCACCCACTTCACTCTTGTCTCATTTTTGAGGTTTGGGCCAACTAGGGAGTTATAGTAGACATTCTCCCCTTTCTAAATTGACCTGTTTGGTTGAATTCCGATAAGAGACGCAAAAGTTATGACCTTTACAAAAACAGTAACTAGCTATTCGGCTGAATGATGCTGTTTTGGTTGCTTGATACTTTTGAGTGTCTTACCGGTTGAATCTGAGGCTCAGACCAATTAGAGAGTTGTAGTAGACATACTCCCCTTTCCGAATTGACCTCTCGGATTAAATTCCGATAAGCGGAATAGGAGTTATGGTCTTTGCAAAATGCAACAAATAGTTGTCTGACTGAATGCATAATGTTTCACTTCCTTGTCATTTTTTAGGGTTTTACTTGATGAATCTGAGGTTAGGGCCTATTAGAGAGTTGTAGTAGCCATCTTTCCCTTTCCGAATTGACCTCTCGGGTTAAATTCCGATAAGTGGAGTAGGAGTTATGTTATTTGCAAAGTACAGCAACTGGCTGTCTTGACTAGAACTTGTTATTTGATTTCTTTCGTGTTTTAGAGTGTCTTACCCTGTAGAATCTGAGGTTTGGGCTAACTAGAGAGTTGTAGTAGACATTCTTCCCTTTCCGAATTGACCTCTCGAGTTAAATTCCGATAAACGGAGTAGGAGTTATACCGTTTGCAAAGTACAGCAACTGGCTGTCTTGACTGGAACTTGCTGTTTGACTTCTTTGGTGTTTTAGAGTGTCTTACCTATAGAATCTGTGGTTCGGGCTAACTAGAGAGTATTAGCAGACATTCTCCCCTTTCCGAATTAACCTCTCGGGTTAAATTCCAACAAACGTAGCACTGGTCGCTTCCAGGCTGTCGAGAGGTTTTTATGTCGCCTTTAGGCCTCTCTTTGGTAGTATATCTGTATTAGACTATTAGAAGATTCTTCTGTTACTTCTAATTATAGAAGATTAAGTTTTTCTAGTAAGCACATTTGGTTGCTTCTAGGTTGATTACCGGTATGGTTGTTTTATGTATGGTTTTGTCTCATACGCGGCTCGACTGGCCCGTATGTCGCTGTTGGTCTCATACGTAGCTTATTTGGCTGATATGTATGTTCTTGTCTCATACATGGCTCGCCTGGCCTGAATATAGGTGTGGTCTCATACGCAACTTATTTGACTGGTATATATGTTGCTATCTCATACGTAGCCCGCCTGGCTTGTATGTAGTTGTTGGTTCCATACGTAGCTTGTTGGCTCGTATGTGTTCTGTTACTCGTATGTAGCTTATTAGCTAGTACACAGTTTTGTTGTGCTCGTCTAGGGCAATATTATTGCCCTAGGGCTATCGACCATCAAGCTGTGTGTTTACCTTACTCCTAAGGGTTGTGGACGAGTCATTCCTTTTGTACTGTCGGATCTTAACCGATGTAGGTTGATTGTGGACCGGAGCGTAGACGAAATCCAAGTTCAAGGTAGTAGCATGCGAGTACGTTCGTATTGCCGGGGTCTTGGATCGATGGGCCATGAACCAGATCCTTAGGGATTCTGGTAAGTCTAGGTTGAGCAGCCTAGTATAGTTATCTTGCAAAGTCTAACTTAAAACTCAACATGTTGTTTAAGTTATGTTGTCATCCCTCAGTTTGTTTAGGGTTAGTGACATTGTTAGGATAGTAACTTATGACTATTACTGCTTAACCATTACTTGTTATCATTATTCACCGAAGGGAAAGAGTTGGTGTTAAAAGTGATTCCTTATTATCATTATTCTGGTAAAATTTTTTTTTTGGTGTCATTATTCCTTATTATCATTACTTGTTATCATTATTCTGGTAAATTTTTTTATTTTTTATTTTTGACTCCAAATTCAATTCTTTCAATTTCTATATCACTTTAAACATAAACTGAGATAGATATATTTCAGATAAAATTTTGGCAGAGTCTCCCCTAAATTCTGCTCTAAATTCCGTAGCTCACAACACAGGCATTATAATCATGGGCTCCTCAGGCCAAAATGAGCAGAATTACACAGGCAATATAAATATAATGCTCTGGGTGCCAAACTCATAGCATAATATCAATTAACAATTAAAAACCATAAATTTCCTTTAAAAACTTATATAAGTAATAGAGAAACTAAATAAAAACTTTCCAAAAACCAATCACAGAACCCAATACTCCACAACGAGGTGGGTACGGGCTTTCTTACCTCATCGCAGCACTATATACCTATACTTTTACCATAATACAAAATAATACATCAACCATTCACTTTTCTACATATACTAAATACATAAATAATCTATCATCTCGACAAAATAAAATTCCTAACTCTATAACTACCTCGCCCTGCTGCTAGCAACCTGCAGGAGAGTTAGGGTTGTCCACTCTCAGGGAGGGACCCCCCTAACCCCCAGAAAACATCAGGGGTTAGCCATTTCTGGTATGAGTATAATTTAAAAATCTAACAAATGAATTAAATTGTATAAAGAAAATAATTTAAACTTACAAACATCAAGTAAGAAGATACACCTTGAACATCTGAACATAAAAACATCATCAATACGATGTTATATCAAAATACTCTTCAAATCTGCATCGAATTATAAAATTACC
Organism: Hemerocallis citrina; assembly: GCA_017893485.1. Taxonomy (NCBI): domain Eukaryota; kingdom Viridiplantae; phylum Streptophyta; class Magnoliopsida; order Asparagales; family Asphodelaceae; genus Hemerocallis; species Hemerocallis citrina. Next base: position 29,040,986 of record CM030365.1, on the reverse strand, counting down.
CATAATTCACACATTCCACTATATACTTCACATCAACCACATATTTATCCTTATTTTATATTCGCACAATACGAATTTCCATACAATCCATTCCTTTTCAAATTAAATTCCCTAACCCGAATATTTATTCCTTCACAATTATCACCATATTAGCATTTCGTTATTTATTTAAATATCACTTACATGATACTATTACATCTTTCTTTAATAACCATTTATATGGATACAAACTCATAACACAACATACTTTCTGCATTAACCATTTTCGTAACCATTTTCCAAATACAGATATTTATTTTATTGTATTAAATCAGGTATCACATCAGAAACATATGCATTCATTCCCTTAATACCAAATTCATTCACGTCATATAACACAAACACAACCTCTCCATACACATTATAATTAACTTGCATTTCATCACATCATCACCGTATCGCTTATGCGAATGCACATTCTTATTGCATCAAAACACATTTTATAGCTCATTCATAACTCCCTACACCACTTTAGTAATTTCTCTTTCTTATAATCAATAAATCTTACTACCATTTTCACTTAATCCCCAAACACAATCTGGGGCCACCACATATCACACCCCATAGCCGATAGCTTGGGTAATAATCACTGCACCTCAAACACACAGTTTGGGTAATATCACATCACATCTCAAGCCGATAGCATGGTTATTACTTCACTTCAATCACTTATCATCTTCACTTTACTTTATTTCTCATTTCCATCAATCATTACCACTATTCTACCAACTCACCCTGCGAATTATGCCAAGGCAGGTAGTTCCCACAATTTCCACAAAAATAGCGGGCAGGTAGTTTCTTGACATAATTCCAAGGTGTAATAACTTATATCACACTATTTTTCACTTTAATGATCACATACATAATACAATTACTTCGTATTATTCATAAGAACACATGTCTCTTTTATTATTTTCATCTTAAATTAACCACGTACTGCATTTATCACTTCTTTTCATACACTAACTCATAACTCATTTTCTTTCACATTTATTTCATTCACAACTACTTTCTTTCTCATCCAAAATTCACAATTCACTTTCCACTTTACTCTCACATTTTCATTAACACTTAGTTATTTTATTAGTTTGTCGACCAGTGAACCACAGTATCCCAACATACTGAAAGCCGACAGCGCAGTAAATACGCGGCCCGATGCTTACATAGAGTCTTATTCGTCCGAGGCTACGTCTTCCTCCTAGCCGAACTAACGAGCGAAAAAGCCACGTCCCAGGTAAACTGGGTACTTCCTCGCGATGGTGTCATCGAGGGAAAAACACCACATCCCAGGTAAACTGGGTACTTCCTCCCAGCCAATAGCCAGGAGAGAAAAACCGCGTCCCAGGTAAACTGGATACTTCCTCGCGACAGCTGTCATCGAGGGAAACCGGGCCTCAAGCCGATAGCTTGGGCGATAAAATCCACTTGCCCCAAACATAGTTTGGGTCCACTATTCCCAAGCCAGTCGTTGGGCGTTAGGAGGTCTAGCCCAACCCCCAGGATTGCTGTAGGTACTAGTCAACAAAACCATCTGTAATTAGCATTAATCATTTCATCTTTTCAGCTTACTTTGTTCCACAACATTACACTTTTGAATTCAATAATAGCCACCACCTAGATTTTAATCACGTGAATTAAAGACACAGTTTATTAGCACATACCATCTTATCTTTTATCTTACCATTTAATGCATATCCGGTGTGCACAATATTAACCCTCATATCATCATATCACATTATGCATACACCCTGTCATTAAGCTTATAAAACATCATAACATATTATTGCATAATACTAATTTTCCAAGATATTTATTTTTCCATAACATCTCACATTAAAAATACCCTATTATTCATTACCTCATTGTATCATATATAGGCATATGCCAAGTTATATCATTAATAAAAGAATTGCATTATGTTATTCCATATCATAAAAGCATCAAAATGTATACTTCATCACATTATAATATCATATTATTACCCATTAATTCACTTCGAACATAATTATAATGTAAACATACACCCACTTACTAATTTCATCAATTATCCCATCCCGATTCGATATCATGATATATCTATAAAACAAACCTACACCACACATGCGGGTTTTCAAGAAAAGCGGCCAAAATCACTTATTTCCTCTAATTAAATCTCATAGTATCTAATTATAGCATACTAGCTCATACATCCTATTCCATGCAAGTAAAATCACCTATAAGGGCCTATATGCCCCAAACCATGCACAAAACGTGCACTATAATTTCACGGGTTTCCAAAACATGATCACAATCACTGATTTCGTCTAATTACATCTTATAACATCCATCCATAGCATGCTAGCCTATACACAAGGCTCCGCCTATACCAAATCACCTATATCGGCCTATAAACCAAAAAACATGCACGGAACATGCACGGGATAAAAATATGCATAAATAATTTAATATGTTTAGTTTTTATACATCAACACATCACATTAACCCATAATATAGGTTTTATATACTTAAAATAGTTAATTTCACCAAATATATCAAAATCCCATTTTCGGGCCTTAAAAATCCGTATTTTTCGGAAAAATGAATTTTTAGCATAACTTCTATCAAATATATCGAAATGCCACAAAATTTGGCCACAACATAGAATATATCTAAATACAACATACTCACCTGACGGATCAAGCAAATGATGTCCCACGTCCGCCCGGTAGCCGGTCGAAGTTCAACTTTTCAACCTAATTGGAAAATTATAGAACCGATTAGCTTAAAACTCAAAACTCGACCTACGGACCTCCAAATTTGAATTTGTCTTCACCCACACGTCACAAATGACATATGTAGGTGAGCCACATCGACGGATTTCAAATTCGAACCTCAGTACAAGAACTCACATATCGATCGGAGGCTTTCTAATAGGAAAATTTCCTATTTCCTAATTTCTTTAATCCTCTGTCCTAATCTCTCAAATTAGATTTAATAATAATAATAAGACTCAATTACACCTCCGAACCCATCAAATTTTCACCTAAACCTTGCTCGGATATTTCACCGAACACCCGACGTGCATATATGGTTACCCGTATTTTTGAGATTCCGACGGGTTTCTAACTCCATAAAATTTTCACTAGACCCATTCTAAATTGTTTCCCCTTAATACACAACAATCTATATAACTCATAATTATCAATTATTCTATTTATTATCCAAATTCTAAAGCCAACACACTAATTAATTTATAACTCACAAACCACTTAATTTCTTACCAATCTTCATTCTCTATAATTACTAGCATCACCTAATTACCTGACTATATCATTATTCATACGAACACATGTCTCTTTTATTATTTTCATCTTAAATTAACCACGTACTGCATTTATCACTTCTTTTCATACACTAACTCATAACTCATTTTCTTTCACATTTACTTCATTCACAACTACTTTCTTTCTCATCCACAATTCACAATTCACTTTCCACTTTCTTTACGCTCACATTTTTATTAACACTTAGTTATTTTATTAGTTTCTCGACCAGTGAGCCACAGTTTCCCAACATACTGAAAGCCGACAGCCCAGTAAACACGCGGCCCCATGCTCACACAGAGTCTTACTCGTCCGAGACTACGTCTTCCTCCTAGACGAACTTGCGAGGGAAAAAGCCACGTCCCAGGTAAACTGGGTACTTCCTCGCGACGGCTGTCATCGAGGGAAAAACACCACGTCCCTGGTAAACTGGGTACTTCCTCGCGACGGCTGTCATCGAAGGAAAAACACCACGTCCCAGGTAAACTGGGTACTTCCTCGCGACAGCTGTCATCGAGGGAAACCGGGCCTCAAGCCGATAGCTTGGGCGATAAAATCCACTTGCTCCAAACATAGTTTGGGTCCACTATTCCCAAGCCAGTCGTTGGGCGTTAGGAAGTCTAGCCCAACCCTCAGGATTGATGTGGGTACTAGTCAACAAAACCATATGTTATTAGCATTAATCATTTCATCTTTTCAGCTTACTTTGTTCCACAACATTACACCTTTGAATTCAATAATAGCCACCACCTTGATTTTAATCACGTGAATTAAAGACACAGTTTACTAGCACATACCATCTTATCTTTTATCATACCATTTAAGGCATATCCGGTGTGCAGAATATTAACCCTCATATCATCATATTACATTATGCATACACCCTGTCATTAAGCTTATAAAACATCATAACATATTATTGCATAATACTAATTTGCCAAGATGTTTATTTTTCCATAACATCTCACTTTAAAAATACCCTATTATTCTTTACCTCATTGTATCATATATAGGCATACGCCAAGTTATATCATTAATAAAAGAATTGCATTATGTTATTCCATATCATAAAAGCATCAAAATGTATACTTCATCACATTATAATATCATATTATTACCCATTAATTCACTTCGAACATAATTATAATGTAAACATACACCCACTTACTAATTTCATCAATTATCCCATCCTGATTCGATATCATGATATATCTATAAAACAAACCTACACCACACATGCGGGTTTTCAAGAAAAGCGGCCAAAATCACTTATTTCCTCTAATTAAATCTCATAGTATCTAATTATAGAATACTAGCTCATACATCCTATTCCATGCAAGTAAAATCACCTATAAGGGCCTATATGCCCCAAACCATGCACAAAATGTGCACTATAATTTCACGGGTTTCCAAAACATGATCACAATCACTGATTTCATCTAATTACATCTTATAACATCCATCCATAGCATGCTAGCCTATACACAAAGCTCCGCATATACCAAATCACCTATATCGGCCTATATACCCAAAAACATGCACGGAACATGCACGGGATAAAAATATGCATAAATAATTTAATATATTTAGTTTTTATACATCAACACATCACATTAACCCATAATATAGGTTTTATATACTTAAAATAGTTAATTTCACCAAATATATCAAAATCCCATTTTCGGGCCTTAAAAATCCGTATTTTTCGGAAAAATGAATTTTTAGCATTACTTCTATCAAATATATCGAAATGCAACAAAATTTGGCCACAACATAGAATATATCTAAATACAACATACTCACCTGACGGATCAAGCAAATGATGTCCCACGTCCGCCCGGTAGCCGGTCGAAGTTCAACTTTTTCAACCTAATTGGAAAATTATAGAACCGATTAGCTTAAAACTCAAAACTCGACCTACGGACCTCCAAATTTGAATTTGTCTTCACCCACACGTCACAAATGACATATGTAGGTGAACCACATCGACGGATTTCAAATTCGAACCTCAGTACAAGAACTCACATATTGATCGGAGGCTTTCTAATAGGAAAATTTCCTATTTCCTAATTTCTTTAATCCTCTGTCCTAATCTCTCAAATTAGATTTAATAATAATAATAAGACTCAATTACACCTCCGAACCCATCAAATTTTCACCTAAACCTCGCTCGGGTATTTCACCGAACACCCGGCGTGCATACATGGTATACCCGTACTTTTGAGATTCCGACGGGTTTCTAACTCCATAAAATTTTCACTAGACCCATTCTAAATTGTTTCCCCTTAATACACAACAATCTATATAACTCATACTTATCAATTATTCTATTTATTATCCAAATTCTAAAGCCAACACACTAATTAATTTATAACTCAGAAACCACTTAATTTCTTACCAATCTTCATTCTCTATAATTACTAGCATCACCTAATTACCTGACTATATCATTATTCATACGAACACATGTCTCTTTTATTATTTTCATCTTAAATTAACCACGTACTGCATTTATCACTTCTTTTCATACACTAACTCATAACTCATTTTCTTTTACATTTACTTCATTCACAACTACTTTCTTTCTCATCCACAATTCACAATTCACTTTACACTTTCTTTACTCTCACATTTTTATTAACACTTAGTTATTTTATTAGTTTGTCGACCAGTGAGTCACAGTATCCCAACATACTGAAAGCCGACAGCCCAGTAAACACGCGGCCCGATGCTCACACAGAGTCTTACTCGTCCGAGGCTACGTCTTCCTCCTAGACGAACTTGCTAGGGAAAAAGCCACGTCCCAGGTAAACTGGGTACTTCCTCGCGACGGCTGTCATCGAGGGAAAAACACCACGTCCCTGGTAAACTGGGTACTTCCTCGCGACGGCTGTCATCGAGGGAAAAACACCACATCCCAGGTAAACTGGGTACTTCCTCCCAGCCGATAACCAGGAGGGAAAAACCACGTCCCAGGTAAACTGGGTACTTCCTCGCGACAGCTGTCATCGAGGGAAACCGAGCCTCAAGCCGATAGCTTGGGCGATAAAATCCACTTATCCCAAACATAGTTTGGGTCCACTATTCCCAAGCCGGTCCTTGGGCATTAGGAGGTCTAGCCCAAACCCCCAGGATTACTGTAGGTACTGGTCAACAAAACTATCTGTTATTAGCATTAATCATTTCATCTTTTCAGCTTACTTTGTTCCACAACATTACACTTTTGAATTCAATAATAGCCACCACCTTGATTTTAATCACGTGAATTAAAGACACAGTTTATTAGCACATACCATCTTATCTTTTATCATACCATTTAAGGCATATCCGGTGTGCACAATATTAACCCTCATATCATCATATCACATTATGCATACACCTTGTCATTAAGCATATAAAACATCATAACATATTATTGCATAATAATAATGTGCCAAGATATTTATTTTTCCATAACATCTCACATTAAAAATACCCTGTTATTCATTACCTCATTGTATCATACATAGGCATATGCCAAGTTATATCATTAACAAAAGAATTGCATTATGTTATTCCATATCATAAAAGCATCAAAATGTATACTTCATCACATTATAATATCATATAATTACCCATTAATTCACTTCTAACATAATTATAATGTAAACATACACCCACTTACTAATCATCAATTATCCCATCCCGATTCGATATCATGATATATCTAAAAAACGAACCTACACCACACATGCGGGTTTTCAAGAAAAGCGGCCAAAATCACTTATTTCCTCTAATTAAATCTCATAGTATCCAATTATAGCATACTAGCTCATACATCCTATTCCATGCAAGTAAAATCACCTATAAGGGCCTATATGCCCCAAACCATGCACAAAACGTGCACTATAATTTCATGGGTTTCCAAAACATGATCACAATCACTGATTTCGTCTAATTACATCTTATAACATCCATCCATAGCATGCTAGCCTATACACAAGGCTCCGCATATACCAAATCTCCTATATCGGCCTATATACCCAAAACATGCACGGAACATGCACGGGATAAAAGTATGCATAAATAATTTAATATATTTAGTTTTTATACATCAGCACATCACATTAACCCATTATATAGGTTTTATATACTTAAAATAGTTAATTTCACCAAATATCTCAAAATCCCATTTTCGGGCCTTAAAAATCCGTATTTTTCGGAAAAATGAATTTTTAGCATAACTTCTATCAAATATATCGAAATGCCACAAAATTTGGCCACAACATAGAATATACCTAAATACAACATACTCACTTGACGTATCAAGCAAATGATGTCCCACGTCCGCCCGGTAGCCAGTCGAAGTTCAACTTTTTCAACCTAATTGGAAAATTATAGAACCGATTAGCTTAAAACTCAAAACTCGACCTACGGACCTCCAAATTTGAATCCATCTTCACCCACACGTCAAAAATGACATATGTAGGTGAGCCACATCGATGGATTTCAAATTCGAAATTCAGTACAAGAACTCACATATCGATCAGAGGCTTTTTAATAGGAAAATTTCCTATTTCCTAATTTCTTTAATCCTCTTTGTCCTAATCTCTCAAATTAGAGTTAATAATAATAATAAGACTCAATTACACATCCGAACCCATCAAATTTTCACCTAAACCTCGCTCGGGTATTTCACCGAACACCCAGCGTGCATACATGGTATACCCGTATTTTTGAGATTCCGACGGGTTTCTAACTCCATAAAATTTTCACTAGACCCATTCTAAATTGTTTCCCCTTAATACACAACAATCTATATAACTCATACTTATCAATTATTCTATTTATTATCCAAATTCTAAAGCCAACACACTAATTAATTTATAACTCACAAACCACTTAATTTCTTACCAATCTTCATTCTCTATAATTACTAGCATCACCTAATTACCCTACTGTATCATTTTCTAGCACTAAAACTCAAAATCGTATATTCACATAAAATAGAGTTTCACAATTTCTCACCTTACATGCAGTATTCTCACAAACGGACTCCAAAAATGAGTTGTACGCCTTGAAAATAGCCCAAGCCCTCAAATTTCCTCCAAAACTTGGTTGAAATCACTATGGGTTTGGAACCCTACCTTGGTCGGTGAGGGGGAAGGGTTTTGCTGGCCGAAAACTGAAGTGGGAGGGGGGAGTAAGGATATGGATAAGAAAATAAAATGGTAAAATTTAATATAAGTCCCTCTTTTGACCATAGGGTTATTTTTATACCCTTCTATTATACTTCTTTTCAAAAATCACTCCACTATCTGCTTAAATACATCATAGACATCTATAGTATTATTAAGCAAAGCCCCATTTTGATGGCTATTTACTATCATGCCCCCATAAACATAACACACCTAAAAAATAATGTAGGGTTAAATCTGTCAAATTTTACCCCTGAATCATAAAAAAAGGGCACAATCGTAATTTTCACTTAACATTTACTTCAATCTCTTCATAAAATTCTATTCCCTAAAAAAATCAAAACCATCTCTTCATCTCCTTCCATCGCATCCTCAATCCTCAAAATGGAAACTGTCTCTTCCTCTCCCTCCACCGAATCCGCACTCCTCAAAATTACCATCGAATCTCTCCATCAAATTCTAGGGCTTTCATTCCGTCAAAAAAACCCTTTTCTGGAATTCGCGATCTGGGGTTAGGGTTTCGTTCCCCATTTCATAATAGCCGGCAGAACGGTGCTCTCCAACGAAGAAGGTGAGTTTACTTCATATTTTTCATCGATTTCTCGAATTTCGTTTAAGATTTTCATCCATTTTGGTCGGTTTTGCGTGTAGATCAGATCAAGGAGGAAGAGGATGGTCGAAGTACGGGAAAGGAAGACATTGGAGCCGGTGCGGGAGATGACGATGATGATGACGATGAGGAAGACGAAGAAGGTGACCTTTTGTGTTCCTAAATCATTTCAAGGGTTTTGGAATTTTTGTTTACTTTTTTTTTGTGTGGACTTTTTTGTGATGTGAATAGAAGAGGGTCAAGATGAGTATGAAAAAAATGGGTTCATACTAGATGATGTCGAGGAAGAGGATGAAGAAGATGAAGAAGAAAAAGAAGTGAAAATTTTGATGACCTTTTTGTTTTTAATTTTTTTGGTTGTCGAGTAGTTTTCGTTTTGTTGATATTTGTGTTTGTATTTGATCAGGGAGTCTGAAAAGAACTATGCCCTCGATGTGGATGATTATGAGTTGCTTCAGGATAACAACATCACTGACTTTCATAGGCCAAAACCAGTAAGTTTTTTTGAATCTTAGTTGATTGGCAGTGATATTTTCAGTAATCTAATTATTAGGATTTCATATTTTTAGTAATCTTAGTTGAACTATCTATGTGTATTTCCTTTCCTAAGGGTTCTGTTATCTACTTTGGGATGTTTTGAACAGCTTTATGTGCTGATGTATTCGCACTTGGAGTATGTATTTGAAGACTTGGGTAATATTTCTGTGTTAGTATGACGAATTCTATGTTGATGATATTTGAGATCAATATCTGTGCATGTGCTAATGATATGTAAGTAGAAATGCTGCATGCTTCATTTTCAACATTTGGTAATGCTTCAATTTACAAGTTGTTAGCTATATGAATAAGTTTTGTGAAAATGTAGGGTTAATTCTCATCATCCACTAAAGGAATTCCTACTTCAATATCATTCCAGAGATTAGTGTTTCTATTGACATCCACTGTATAGGAATATCCTGAAACCCGTAATGATTTGCCAGAGTGTTGTTATACTCTGAAAATGCATTGAAGTGTACTGCTATTTATCCTGTTTCCTTTCTGACCTTAAAAGGTTTTTCTTACCTATTGACTATTTGTCTACAAAGAAGTGTTATTCAATTAGAAAACACAGTTGTAGTTTTGTTTTGGTTGGTTCTACATACCCTTCTATGCACTTTTACGTTTCTTTATGGATTTGGATTTCTTGGGCAATATTTTTTATGGAATTCAAGTATGCTTAGAACCTTAATTTACTGGATATTGTTGTCAAATTTCAGCATATTCTTTCCATTTGATTTGAAAGCTTTTTACTATCATGCCACTCTGTAACTCTTTGGTAGATGAACAAACACAATCAATGATTTCTTTTGTCACCTATACCACATTTCATATGGTTAATTAATTAAATTTTGCTGCCCTCAAGTTAGTAATTATGACACATCAGTAGGTACGTAAACACAGATAGATACTATTTGTTCATTGCACATTTATATTCTGTATATAAGTGAACATACACATTTATAGTCTGTTCATCGCTAATGGAATTTTCTTAAAATCAAGCTGTAAGGGTTAATGAAACACCCAAAAGAAATTTGCTAGAGACCAGAGTTACATGTTTTCAAAGAGCAATGAGCAAAAAGTAATCCACATGTTTTTTGACATAAATCTTATTTGTTATGATTGGTGATCTGTCATATGCAGTTGAGCTTCTAAATTGAAGTTCTATATAATGTATTAGCTCGCTCCATGATGGATTCTATTGTGGTTTTCGTAATAGGCAGTGCATGCAATGCCCATCTATTGTTTTCTTTGGCCTGCATAGGCTTAGTGATTATTGTTTCCTCTTTTCACCATTTCATATCTTCATTGTTTCACTATTTTTGAAATTAGATTCCGAAGATTTTTTATGGCTTAATTAAATCATTGCCTAAATGAACATCAGTAAAAACAACAAAAAAAAGTTTAATCCTAGAGCACATATTGAACTGAGATAGATTTATGAGGCATAATGGGGTTGAAGTATGAGGTTGGAGGTTTTATAGTATGTCCCATTGTTATAGCATGTTACAATAGAGAGTATGGTTACACAAATTTATATTCTATAACAGTACAAATGTATACCGTATAAGCATGATACATTATTTACATACATAGCATTCCTAGGCAAATCTAGAGGATATGTATATGCAGGCTCATTGAGTCTCTGAATCATCAATACAAACATTAAAACTCCCAAAAATATCTTTGTTTTCTCTTTCTACATTACTACCAAGAGGGAGATAAACAAGTAGGCGTATTTTCATACACGCTACCCACAAAACACACTGCAATAATGACTACTTATCATAACACTTCATTTTATCCTTTTCAAATAGTTCATAGATGTGGGGACAATGATATCGCCTACAATGTACGCTAGGCGGAGCCTCTGCTATTTTATGTGTGATCAACCTGATGCTGCACTTCGTGATGCAATGCAAGCTCAATGTGTTTATCCTCATTGGCCTACCGCGTTCTACATGCAGGCAGTTGCCTTAGCTAAGCTTGACATGCATAACGATGCTGGCGACATGCTGAACGAAGTGGCTAGACTAGAAAAGAAGAAGCAAAATGGAGGGAGAAGTTCGTGACAAAAAAGAAAAGGCTCAGAACTATAAGAGGATCCTGTAAATGTGTTAATTATTGACAGAATTAGTAGGTCTATTTGTTTTAAAATGTAATATAGAGAAAAGGAGCCCTTGGGTTGGTTGGTTGGTTGTTGCATCAATGTGCATTTGGTTTGTGCCCATTGTTGGTGTAATTCTTTTGCCGTGATGTAAATGGTGGAGGAATATAGAAATTTACAGTAATAGGAGAAACACCTAATGGAAGTTGTAACAGTTTGCACATCAGTGTAAAAACTCTTATAATTATGTAGTTTGAGTTAATCAAATCGTGTTATTGTTATTCAGATAGTTTTTGCCTGTAAGTATTGTATAGACTATAGTTGAAATTAGTATCTACACTTGGTATTTGTTGTGGTCTTATGCATGATATTTAAATTTTGGGGCCATATCAATTCATTTTAATCAAAGTGTTGTTACAGGTACTTTTATTCTCCATTTACAAATTACAGAGTGAGTGACAAGTAGGGTGTGCTTTGGAAAACTTCTAATGAACTTTTTGCAAAAAACATGCTTCAGGTCAAAACTCTGGTCAACAAGGAAAGAATGTCGAATACTTGAAGGAGTACTTGAAGCGTTTCTCATACTTACAGGGTATTTAGCATACATGTTTTTTTGTATGCGTGCATCGCACGTGCATTATACTAGTATATATATATACACACACGAATATTTTTAAGCTTTTAAACACACATGCATTAAAACTCCCATTTCATGTTATAACCTAATAATTCCTCGAATTAACATTTTATTGCTCTCCGATATCATACAAACACCCTGGAAAATTTCAGGTCAAAACAGATTCATCTCCTACGAGAAAACTCGTCTCCAACATCCTGTATTTTCAATTTTTCCCGTTTACCCCAAAATATCAATTTAATCATTCTAATGCTAATAAAATCAATTAATAGGGGTAAATATACTCAGAAACATATTTAAAAATAATTTAAGTCAAATAATTAAGGAATTAAAAAAAAACAGATGTTACATTCTACACAACTCAAAAGAAGCTCGTCCTCGAGCTATGGGGTTTAAGAAAACTCCTCGAACGATTTCAAGATACCTCCTCCACACAATTACCTAGGATTTCCAGGTACATTATCAGCATCACTACCTCATTGCACTATTAGCAACTGAACAACTCGTCGTCTGATCCGCCGTACTATCGACCTATCATAACCACTAGTTTCATAGGTATCACATCCAATCCCATATCCAGCTGGACTTCAATCTGCGGTGGCTCCATAACTGGAGATAGATCTCTCACATTTTCTCAACATAAAATAGGAAATACATCGAGAATGCCTAACATCTCTGAGGTAAGCTTCAAACAATATACCACAGTTCCAATTCTTTCTATAATTCTGAAGGGCCATCATACCTCGGGTCTAACTTTCCCCCGGTTCCTATAACGGCATGCTCCATGGATAGGGGATACCTTTAAGAATACCCAATCTCCAACTTCTAACTTCTGGAGGCTTTCGCCGCTGATCTGCGTCACCTTTACTTTTGTCGACTACACACCTCAAAAGAGGCTTATCCATGCTCACCTGATAATTAATATTTTTCCGCATTCCGGACCAATAAAATATTCTCCTGGAACCTTAATTTATCTTCATGCCACCGGGATAGACAATATACCGAGCATAAGGAACATTCTCCATCACCTACTACCATAAGCCATCCTCATCAAGAACACCAAATCTACGATAATAACAAGGATTTTCCCTACTGCCTACTGACCAATCTGCATTGCATTCATTAATCCCATCCAGAATTCAACCATGCATCCTCTGTCGCAAGCAGAAATTTTGAATTCATGTTTGACTGATCAATTGTAGGATGGACAGCTGTATTGATACACTACCAATATATAAGGTCGTGTCAACCTCTACTATGGAAATAAAGTCAAATTGATCTAATAAATTTAACACCATCCACTCCTGGGACGTCATTAGGACCAAAACCTTCTTTCCATTTATAGCATTCATCACCTTATTTCTTCCCCGGGTGGTATTTTATTTCCATACCAAGCTACCAAGGTACTCAAGTCATGTTTATTGCCTCCTGCTAAAATCATTTACAAGAACATGTGCGTTAAACTCTTATGATCTGCAAAAGCTAAAACTATCCTTCCAAGAAATAATGTCTCCATATCTTCAATCGCATACAACACTGCTGTCGATTTCAAATCTGCCCAAAATCACACTCTCCATGAAACCTCGACGACCCAAATATATAAGGCACTAACCTGCCCTCATGCACCAACTGCACCTACATGTACCACCAGCATCAATATATATATATAGAGAGAGGCACTCCCGTCTCGGGGTATTCAAAACAGCATCTGTCATTATTCTTCCTTCAACTCTTGAAAATATCTTTTCACCCTGCACCGGTCATACGAACGGCACATTCTTCCTGGGAAACTGATTCATCGGTGCAGCAATAACAGAAAATCGAAGAATGAATCGCCCATAATAGACATCCAAAACCAAGAAACTCAGAATTTCTGACACATTTGTGGGTTATCTCCCATTTTTTTACCTCTGTAAACATTTTTAGATCCACAGATACGCTTTCAGCAGACACAATATGCCCTCAAAAATCACACTTCTCACTCCTAAAAATGAAAATTTACAGACCCTTCATACCGCTTCTAGTCCCAACGAGTCTACAACTCAGTTCTGAGGTGCCATCTATGCCCCTCCATACTGCGAAAATACACCAAGTATCATATACAAATACAATCACACCCTATTAATATAAGGGTGAAAGGTCCAATTCGTCATATTCATAAAAAACTGCAGGGACGTTGGGCAGCCCAAAAGACATCACGGAGAACTTATACAATTCATATCGAGTACGAAAAGCAATCCCTGGAATACTTCCCTCTTCAAGGATTATCTGACGGTACTCGGTGTGCAACTCTAGCCGCAAAAGTAGTGGCGCTTCCCGCAACTAATCCAACAAATTATCTATTCTTTATAAAAAAATTCTTAATAGTCACCTTACTCCGTACACCTTCTCGGTGAACTACCTTCTTTGTTACAAAACTACCGGTACACCCTACGGCATATCACTTAAACCGATAACCTTTTCCAAAAACACCACCTCAAATTCTCTTTCATCTCTCCCCATTCCTAAAGTGCTATAGCACAAACTGATTTAGAAATAAGAGTCATACCAAATATCAAATCAATCTTGAACTCCAGAGTTCGCCAAGATGGGGGACCAAAAACCCCATCGAATATATCAGAAACTTTGCAAACCCCATCAACAATCTCAATCTTTGCCTTAAATATTTCCACCAAACCCAACGGGCATAATTTTCATCGTCCAAGGCATTACATACAATCAAACACTGGGTTTCATCAGGTTGTCTCACCCGAATCCTCCCTGCACCATACCCCATCTACGCAAATGACCTACATAACCTCTACAACCAATCAATCTCCCCAAATATGGGATAAAACCATAACCACACATCACTCCTCAATCTATAAAATATACACCTATAGATCATACGTCCATAGGACCTACACAAGATCTCTTGGGAATAGCCCCTTACGGCACACAACAATCAATATAATATAATACTCCAATAGTGCACAAATTCACACCGGGATTTCTACAGACGTCAACCCATATGCAGGGTCATGAAAGGTAATGCTGACTCAAAGTCAGACCAAGGTCTAATGAGGATCGCACCATTCCACAATATAATCTATTCTTCAACAAAACACCCGCAAAAATACACTCTCTATCTCCAACTAAGCAATAATGAACCCATACTCACATGGCAAGAACGCTAGGATTAACAAATTCCTAGTTAACCTAAGCTCTGATACCAAATTGTAACACCCCAAATATATATATTTTTTTTGACTCCAAATTCAATTCTTTCAATTTCTATATCACTTTAAACATAAACTGAGATAGATATATTTCAGATAAAATTTTGGCAGAGTCTCCCATGAAATTTCTACCCCGAAACACAAAAGGGTTACGGAATTCTGCTCTAAATTCCGTAGCTCACAACACAGGCATTATAATCATTGACTCCCCAGGCCAAAATGAGAAGAATTACAGAGGCAATATAAATATAATGCTCTGGGGGCCAAACTCATAGCATAATATCAATTAACAATTAAAAACCATAAATTTCCTTTAAAAACTTATATAAGTAATAGAGAAACTAAAGAAAAACTTTCCAAAAACCAATCACAGAACCCAATACTCCACAACGAGGTGGGTACGGGCTTTCTTATCTCATCGCAGCACTATATACCTATACTTTTACCATAATACAAAATAATACATCAACCATTCACTTTTCTACATATACTAAATACATAAATAATCTATCATCTCGACAAAATAAAATTCCTAACTCTATAACTACCTCGCCCTGCTGCTAGCAACCTGCAGGAAAGTTAGGGTTGTCCACTCTCAGAGAGAGACCCCCTAACCCCTAGAAAACATTAGGGTTAGCCATTTCTGGTATGAGTATAATTTAAAAATCTAACAAATGAATTAAATTGTATAAAGAAAATAATTTAAACTTACAAATATCAAGTAAGAAGATACACCTTGAACATCTGAACTTAAAAACATCATCAATACGATGTTATATCAAAATACTCTTCAAATCTTCATCGAATTATAAAATTACCCATAATTCACACATTCCACTATATACTTCACATCAACCTCATATTTATCCTTATTTTATATTCGCACAATACGAATTTCCATACAATCCATTCCTTTTCAAATTAAATTCCCTAACCCGAATATTTATTCCTCCACAATTATCACCATATTAGCGTTTCGTTATTTATATAAATATCACTTACATGATACTATTACATCTTTCTTTAATAACCATTTATATGGATACAAACTCATGACACAACATACTTTCTGCATTAACCATTTTCGTAACCATTCTCCAAATACGGGTATTTATTTTATTGTATTAAATCATGTATCACATCAGAAACATATGCATTCATTCCCTTAATACCATATTCATTCACGTCATATAACACAAACATAACCTCTCCTTGCACATTATAATTAACTTGCATTTCATCACATCATCACTGTATCGCTTATGCGAATGCACATTCTTATTGCATCAAAACACATTTTATAGCTCATTCATAACTCCCTACACCACTTTAGTAATTTCTCTTTCTTATAAACAATAAATCTTATTATCATTTTCACTTAATCCCCAAACACAATCTGGGGCCACCACATATCACACCCCATAGCCGATAGCTTGGGCAATAATCACTGCACCTCAAACACACAGTTTGGGTAATATCACATCACATCTCAAGCCGATAGCTCGGTTATTACTTCACTTCAATCACTTATCATCTTCACTTTACTTTATTTCTCATTTCCATCAATCATTACCACTATTCTACCAACTCACCCTGTGAATTATGCCAAGGCAGGTGGTTCTCACAATTTCCACAGAAATAGCGGGCAGGTAGTTTCTTGACACAATTCCAAGGTGTAACAACTTATATCACACTATTTTTCACTTTAATGATCACATACATAATACAATTACTTCGTATTATTCATACGAACACATGTCTCTTTTATTATTTTCATCTTAAATTAACCACGTACTGCATTTATCACTTCTTTTCATACACTAACTCATAACTTATTTTCTTTACATTTACTTCATTCACAACTACTTTCATTCTCATCCACAATTCACAATTCACTTTCCACTTTCTTTGCTCTCACATTTTTATTAACACTTAGTTATTTTATTAGTTTGTCGACCAGTGAGCCACAGTATCCCAACATACTGAAAGCCGACAGCCTAGTAAACACGCGGCCCGATGCTCACACAGAGCCTTACTCGTCCGAAGCTACGTCTTCCTCCTAGACGAACTTGCGAGGAAAAAAGCCACGTCCCAGGTAAACTGGGTACTTCCTCGCGACGGCTGTCATCGAGGGAAAAACACCACGTCCCTGGTAAACTGGGTACTTCCTCGCGACGGCTGTCATCGAGGGAAAAACACCACGTCCCAGGTAAACTGGGTACTTCCTCCCAGCCGATAGCCAGGAGGGAAAAACCACATCCCAGGTAAACTGGGTACTTCCTCGCGACAGCTGTCATCGAGAGAAACCGAGCCTCAAGCCGATAGCTTGGGCGATACAATCCACTTACTCCAAACAAAGTTTGGGTCCACTATTCCCAAGCCGGTCCTTGGGCATTAGGAGGTCTAGCCCAAACCCCCAGGATTACATCTGTTATTAGCATTAATCATTTCATCTTTTCAGCTTACTTTGTTCCACAACATTACACTTTTGAATTCAATAATAGCCACCACCTTAATTTTAATCACGTGAATTAAAGACACAGTTTATTAGCACATACCATCTTATCTTTTATCATACCATTTAAGGCATATCCGGTGTGCACAATATTAACCCTCATATCATCATATCACATTATGCATACACCTTGTCATTAAGCATATAAAACATCATAACATATTATTGCATAATAATAATGTGCCAAGATATTTATTTTTCCATAACATCTCACATTAAAAATACCCTGTTATTCATTACCTCATTGTATCATACATAGGCATATGCCAAGTTATATCATTAATAAAAGAATTGCATTATGTTATTCCATATCATAAAAGCATCAAAATGTATACTTCATCACATTATAATATCATATAATTACCCATTAATTCACTTCGAACATAATTATAATGTAAACATACACCCACTTACTAATCATCAATTATCCCATCCCGATTCGAAATCATGATATATCTAAAAAACAAACCTACACCACACATGCGGGTTTTCAAGAAAAGCGGCCAAAATAACTTATTTCCTCTAATTAAATCTCATAGTATCCAATTATAGCATACTAGCTCATACATCCTATTCCATGCAAGTAAAATCACCTATAAGAGCCTATATGCCCCAAACCATGCACAAAACGTGCACTATAATTTCACAGTTTCCAAAACATGATCACAATCACTGATTTCATCTAATTACATCTTATAACATCCATCCATAGCATGCTAGCCTATACACAAGGCTCCGCATATACCAAATCACCTATATCGGCCTATATACCCAAAAACATGCACGGAACATGCACGGGATAAAAATATGCATAAATAATTTAATATATTTAGTTTTTATACATCAACATATCACATTAACCTATAATATAGGTTTTATATACTTAAAATAGTTAATTTCACCAAATATCTCAAAATCCCATTTTCGGGCCTTAAAAATCCGTATTTTTCGGAAAAATGAATTTTTAGCATAACTTCTATCAAATATATCGAAATGCAACAAAATTTGGCCACAACATAGAATATACCTAAATACAACATACTCACCTGACGGATAAAGCAAATGATGTCCCACGTCCGCCCGATAGCCAGTCGAAGTTCAACTTTTTCAACCTAACTGGAAAATTATAGAACCGATTAGCTTAAAACTCAAAACTAGACCTACGGACCTCCAAATTTGAATCCGTCTTCTCCCACACGTCACAAATGACATATGTAGGTGAGCCACATCGACGGATTTCAAATTCGAAATTCAGTACAAGAACTCACATATCGATCGGAGGCTTTCTAATAGGAAAATTTCCTATTTCCTAATTTCTTTAATCCTCTTTGTCCTAATCTCTCAAATTAGAGTTAATAATAATAATAAGACTCAATTACACCTCCGAACCCATCAAATTTTCACCTAAACCTCGCTCGGGTATTTCACCGAACACCCGGCGTGCATACATGGTATACCCGTATTTTTGAGATTCCGACGGGTTTCTAACTCCATAAAATTTTCACTAGACCCATTCTAAATTGTTTCCCCTTAATACACAACAATCTCTATAACTCATACTTATCAATTATTCTATTTATTATCCAAATTCTAAAGCCAACACACTAATTAATTTATAACTCACAAACCACTTAATTTCTTACCAATCTTCATTCTCTATAATTACTAGCATCACCTAATTACCCGACTATATCATTTTCTAGCACTAAAACTCAAAATCACATATTCACACAAAATAGAGTTTCACAATTTCTCACCTTACATGCAGTATTCTCACAAACGGACTCCAGAAATGAGTTGTACGCCTTGGAAATAGCCCAAGCCCTCAAATTTCCTTCAAAACTTGGTTGAAATCACTATGGGTTTGGCAGCCTACCTTGGTCGGTGCGGGGGAAGTGTTTTGCTGGCCGAAAACTGAAGTGGGAGGGGGGAGTAAGGATATGGATAAGAAAATATAATGGTAAAATTTAATATAAGTCCCTCTTTCGACCATAGGGTTATTTTTATACCCTTCTAGTATACTTCTTTTCAAAAATCACTCCACTATCTTCTTAAGTACATCATAGACATAAAATAAATTAGAAGTGCAGTTCTATGCATAATTATAATCAATATCAATAGTTATAACCAATAGAAATACATATATATATATATACACACACGAATATTTTTAAGCTTTTAAACACATAGGCATTAAAACTCCCATTTCATGTTATAACATAATAATTCCTCGAATTAACATTTTATTGCTCTCCGATATCATACAAACACCCTGGAAAATTTCAGGTCAAAATAGATTCATCTCCTCCGAGAAAACTCATCTCCAAACTCCTGTATTTTCAATTTTTCCCGTTTACCCCAAAATATCAATTTAATCATTCTAATGCTAATAAAATAAATTAATAGGGGTAAATATACTCAGAAACATATTTAAAAATAATTTAAATCAAATAATTAAGGAATTAAAAAAAAATAGATGTTACACTCTACCTCAACCAGAAGAAGGTTGAGAAGTTAACAGACTATGTGAAAAGGTTCACCGCGGAAGCTAGGTCTATCGCTTCCCTCAACTAGTCGGTCGCTGCAGCAGCGTTCCAATCAAACGTCCTTAATTCCAGCCTCCGCTCCTCCCTTGCCAAGAAGCCTCTACAGAACTTCTCCGATCTCCTTCTCCGAAGCGAGAAGTATATTCGGGCCGAGGAAGCTGAGCACCGCCCCAACTTTGAAGGGCCTTCCTCCAGGTCCAAGAGAAAGGGAACAGAAGAAGAGGGAACCAAGAAGCTCTAGAAGGACAATGGCATATAGCGCCGGCCTCCCCCCAGGTTCGAAAAGTTCACTCCCCTTAACGCCAACATTTCCACTATTTTTATGGAGGTTGAGAAGGAAGGGGTGCTACCCCCTGCCCCGAAAATGAACACCCCTTGCAAGAAGAGAGACAAAGAAAAATGGTGCCGCTATCACCAGGACCATGGCTACGACACCAATGAATGTCAGGCCCTGAAGAACGAGATAGAAGCCCTCATCCAGAGGGGGCAACTGGCCAAATTCGTGAGAAAGGACCGAACCGACCTTCCGCCTCCCCCTCGGGGGGTTAACAAGCGACCCAAACAATGCGATGAGACACCCGAATTCGAAGAGGAGCGTGTCCTGCACCTCATTCATGGGGGCCCGATGGGGGGCTCCTCCAACTCCTCTCGAAAGGCATTTATAATAAAAGGTAATTCGGTTCGTGGCACACCTCCTCCTAAAGGCCTCGGAGTACCCGTCACATTCTCAGATGAAGACCTTGAGGGTGTCCGAACCCCTCATTGTGACGCACTTGTCATCAACCTCCATATAGCTAACTTTAAAGTGGAAAGGATCCTGGTGGACAATGGCAGCTCCGTTAACATCCTCTTCCTCGCCGCTTTCAAAGGTCTCAAACTATCCCGGGACAGACTTAAGCCCGCAGGCTACACACTCCATGGGTTCACGGGAGTGCCAGTGACTATTGAAGGGGTGATCACCCTCGATGTAACCGCTGGCAAAACTCCTACTACCCGAACGGAGCCGATGGACTTCATGGTCGTCGATGTCCCCACTGCTTATAATGTGATCCTGGGCTGACCTGGCCTAGCTGCCCTCGAAGCCGTCCCTTCTGCTTATCACCTCAAGATGAAGTTCCCCACCCGGGCAGGAGTAGGGGAAGTAAGAGGCAATCAAGAAATGTCCTGCAAATGCTACATGACCTCTACTGAGGGTCCGGTCCTCTCCCTCGAAACTCTTGAAATTCCCCAAGATGGTGTCCAACCAACGTTCGAGCCAGTGGATGAATTGGAGGAAGTGCCCTTCCCTGAGCAAGATCCGAGCCGCAAGTTCTGTATCAGCAAGACCCTCCCATCAGCCCTAAGCTCGGACATAGTTCAATGTATTAGAAAGAACCGCGACCTCTTTGCCTGGTCAGCCACCGACATGCCTGGAATTTCCGAAGAGCTTCTCGTCCACCATCTGAGTGTTGCACCGGGGTCCAGACCGGTTCAACAGAAGAGGCGCAAATTTGCTCCCGAGCGCCAACAAGCTATAAAAGAAGAGGTGGACAAGCTCCTCACGGCTCGGTTCATACAGGAGGTCAATTATCCCGAATGGCTCTCAAATTTTGTGATGGTAAAGAAGGCCAACGGGAGTTGGAGAATATGTATCGACTTCACCGACCTGAATAAAGCATGTCCCAAAGATCCATTTCCTCTCCCAAGTATCGACATCCTGATCGACGCAACTTCGGATCATGAACTCCTCAGCTTCATGGACGCCTTCTCCGGCTACAATCAGATTCGTATGTTTCCCCCAGATATCCTGAAGACCTCCTTTGTAACCGATCAGGGCCTCTACTGCTATAGGGTAATGCCTTTCGGGTTGAAGAACGCAGGTGCCACTTATCAACGTCTCGTCAACAAGGTTTTTTAAGCACAGATCGGCCGAAATATGGAGGGATATGTTGACGACATGCTTGTGAAGAGCATCCATGGGGCCGATCATGTGGCCGATCTGCAAAAGGCGTTCGATGTACTCGAGAAGCACGATATGAGGCTTAATCCGAACAAGTGTGCGTTCGGAGTCTCATCAGGGAAATTCCTAGGCTTTATGGTCAGCCAAAGAGGAATCGAAGCGAACCCCGAGAAGATCAAGGCCATATTGGACATGGCTCCCCCAAAGAATTTTAAAGAGGTTCAGAAGCTAACAGGTCGCCTTGCTGCCATAGGGCGCTTCCTTTCTAAGTCAGGGGAAAAGTGTCTTCCCTTCTGCAAAGCCCTCAGGGGGGCAAAAGGGTTCGAGTGGGGTCAGCAGCAACAAGACTCATTCGACCAGCTAAAGACTTACCTAGTCAATCCTCCTCTCCTCAGCAAACCTGTTCCCGGGGAAGCCCTCTACCTCTACTTAGCCGCCTCTGAGCAGACCCTCAGTGCTGTCCTCGTAAGGGAAGAAGATACGACTCAAAAGCCCATCTATTACATGAGCAAGGGACTTCAGGATGCCGAGCTCCGCTACCCAAGAATAGAGAAGATGGCATACGCCTTAGTCATGGCCGCAAGAAAGCTTCGCCCATATTTCCAGTCCCACTCGGTGGTCGTTCTTACCAACCAACCGTTGACGCAAGTCCTTCACAAGCCGGAGACTTCCGGTCGTCTCATGAAATGGTCTATCGAGCTGAGCCAGCATGAATTCATAGTTGAAAGCACCATTCCCGAGGTCGGTCAAGCGTCAAATGGACCTTCTATTTGGACGGTATATGTTGATGGATCCTCTTGTACCGAAGGGAGCGGAGCTGGGGTTATTCTGGCAGGCCCCGATGACTTCGTCCTCCAATACTCCCTCCCCATCAACTTTAAGGCCTCCAACAATGAAGCGGAATATGAAGCCCTTATAGCCGGTCTCAGAATGGCTCGCAAGGCAAGGGCATAACACCTCCGCATATTTAGTGACTCTCAGCTAGTCGTCAATCAAGTCTTGGGCAAGTCAGAAGCGTGAGATGACCGAATGGCTAAGTATCTAGCCAAGGTCCAAAATCTCATGGCTCTCTTCGAAGAGGCGCTTATTCGGCGAATCCAGAGGGAGGAAAATGCCCAAGCAGATGCTCTCTCCAAGTTAGCCTCTTCCTCCCTCCAAGGTCTCGAGCAGACCGTCTTAATTGAAGTGCTCCTGAAGCTGAGCATAGAAGAAGAAACTCCCGACTCCATGGAGTTGCTGCCGGGTCAACTTCAAGATAATTGGATGAAACCCCTAGTAGAATTCCTAAGGGATGGGCTCCTCCCCGAAGCCCCTAAGGAAGCTCGCCGAGTCAGAACCAGAGCGGAGCGGTACACCATTGTAGAGGGGGTCTTGTACAAATGCTCCTTCACACAAATTGACGGCAGACCTTACTGAGGTGCCTCTCCCCCGAACAAGCCACATACGCCTTGCAAGAGTTTCACAAAGTCATAGGCGGAGCACATTCAGGGTCCAGGTCCCTTGCCCGGAAGGTGTTGAATTATGGATATTTCTGGCCTACCCTCTTACAAGACGCCGAGCGACATGTTCGGCAATGCAGCTCTTGTCAAAAGCACTCCAACATCCATCGCCTCCCACAAGCTCGGCTCGCCACCCTATCAAGTCCTATCCCTTTCGCAATGTGGGGGATGGATTTACTAGGACCGTTCCCGCCAGCTCCCGGCCAACTCAAATTTTTAGTCGTGGCGATCGACTACTTCTCGAAGTGGATAGAGGCCGAGCCTTTGGCCGCAATCACTAAAAACAAAGTACTCCAGTTCTTTTGGAAGAACGTCATCTGCAGGTTCGGCGTCCCTCGAGTCCACATAACCGACAATGGTATACAGTTTACAGGGGCCTCCTTCTAAGCTCTGTATGAAGACCTCGCCATCCAACAATGCTTCTCCTCTGTCTCCCACCCTCAATCAAATGGCCAAGTGGAAAACGCCAGTCGACAGATCCTCTCTGGTATCAAGAAGAGGCTGGATAAGTCCGCTAAAGGTTTATGGGTTGATCAGTTCCCGAACGTACTGTGGAATTACCGCACTACCAAACGGACCCCCACAGGAGAGTCGCCGTTCAACCTCACCTACGGGGCCGAGGCTGTAATCCCCCTGGATGTCGGTGTACCCTCTCCTCGTCTTATTGCTTATGAAGAAAAGCAGAATGCCAGAGAGCTTCGAGCAAATCTGGACTTGATGGATGAGCTCCGTGAAAGAGCTGCCATTCGTCAACAAAGCTATTGGAGAAGGATCGAGCTATCCTATAATAAGAGAGTCCGTCTTACAGATCTCAAAGAAGGGGACTTAGTTCTAAGAAAGTTAGCTATCTCCTTCCCCAGTCAGAAGAGTAAGCTAGCTCCAAATTGGGAAGGACCCTACAAGATCACCAAAGTAGTTCGGCCAGGAGCCTACCGTCTAGAAGACCTTGAAGGCAGAGAGATTCCCAGGACTTGGAATGCCGACCATCTCTTGAAGTACCAAGAGAGCGCATGAACGCCTCTCCAAGTACCATCAAATGTCGAACCGTTCCTTTCCCTTCACTTGTTATTTACTTTGCTTTTTTATTTCTCCCATGTAATAACGGCTCGCAACTTAGAAGCAGCCGAGTGTTAGTTTTCAATAAAGAACATTTTTCTTCATATCTTACTTGTGAATTGCTTGTATCTCTCTATTTTTACCTTCTTTATACTCTAACGATGAGTTCGAAGTCCAACACTTGGCTCGAGTCCGCTTCGCAAGCTCGCTCTTCAGCGAGCTAGAAGGGGTTTGCTATTCGGAATTGCTCCCACAACCGTTGAAACAAACTCTAACGACGAGTTCGGAGTCCAACACTTGGCTCGAGTCCGCTTCGCAAGCTCCCTTTTCAGCAAGCTAGAAGGGGTTCACCATTCGGAATTGCTCCCACAACCGTTGAAATAAACTCTAACAATGAGTTCGGAGTCCAACCCTTGGCTCGACTCTGCTTCGCAAGCTCGCTCTTAGGCGAGCTAGAAGCGGATCGCCAGTTGGAATTGCTCCTGCAACCTTGAAACAAACTCTAACTACGAGCGCGAGATCCTTACAACTAAACTGTACATGGGAAAAGCTAATGCTAGGTCTACCGCTCGTATGCATCTCTTGATCCTCGCAGATCAGAAGGTCATTAATATGAGTTCGCTATATTCTTCGCGAGAAGTCGAAGGTCCCCGACCGCCCTAGTCCTTGAGCAAATACCGGACTATGAAATCACCTCTAAAAAACTCGTATATTGCCGACCCATGAGGATCTAACCTCTGGTTCTTAAGGTTCGTTTAAAGGTTGAAATAATCCTCAAATAAGGTGACTCTCCACTGCAGGGAACTCGTCCTCTAAGATTCAGGAGCCGAGAGGTTCGAAGCAGTGCTAGCCCGCCTGACCTTGCTGTGAACTTCGGCACACATTGCCGAGCGCTCTTGGCACCGATGCCCAAACAAGCAAAAAATCTTGCTCTGGTCTTCGGCACACATAGCCGAGCGCTCTTGACACTGACGCCCAAACAAGCAAAAAACCTTGCTCTGGACTTCGGCACACATAGCCGAGCGCTCTTGGCACCGACGCCCAAACAAGCAAAAAACCTTGCTCTAGACTTCGGCACACGTTGCCGAGCGCTCTCGACACCGAGGACCAAACGATCGAAAGTTTATCTTCGGACCTCGACACGCTAAAGACATCCATGAGTAACACAACAATAAGAAGGGTTCAAAAACGCACAAGTTCAAAAAAGAAAAACATCATTTCGATTAAGTACGAGGAGACAATTACAAAGCGGCATCTTCTCTACAACCGAGCTACAAGACTTCCAAAAAGCAAAAACTACAACACCGACTCGTTACACTTAGGTGAAGTACAAAACATGAAAAACAAAAAATCTTCAGTGCTTCCTTGGTGCAGGGATATTTCGCTTCAAAGTCATCCGAGGGCGGCGACGCTTGACCCCGGTACTCGTCCCTAAACCGGCGAATTGAGAAGTGTCCTCGGTGCTGCTCCTGACAGTTGCCCCGACAGATGCCCCGCTCGATGAAATCACCACGCCACTTTGGGCGTCACCCGGACTTGGTCGACCTACGGGAGAACGTGTCGCGAGCTCATAAAATGAGATGCCTCGCTCGCCCTCCTCGCGAGTGCACGAAGTGCTCCTGACGTTAATTGGCCCCGAGTGGGGCTTTAGGCACGCCACTTCAACCTCCAACTCAGCGATCCTCTGTTTCAGAGACTCGTCTCCTTCCTCCACCTCGAAGCGAGGAGGCACGACGGAGCTCGGAATGCTGGGTCGACGGGCAATGATCCGGCGGAGGTGAGTGACTTCTATTCCCCTATCCACTGTGGCACTTTTCAATGCATCGACCTCCGCCGTCAGCTCGTCACGTTCGGTCATCAACCTGCCCACCGCCTTGGTTAGCTCCTCTTCCTTCGCCAGAAGTTCGGCCTCCACTATCTGCAAGTGGTGCACCTCGGTAAGCATATCGTCCCTCTCCGCTGTCATCTTCGATAGAGAGAGCTGGGGACACTGCAACCTTAGCCCATTGGTGAAGGCTGTCGACGAGCCGTCCTCCTCGTTTACGGGGGGGAGATCGGCAAGCCGACCTTCCAGTCGTCGATTCTCGATGTCCCGTTGGCTCAAGATCATTTGCAGGTGGTTCCTCTCGCTCTCCGCTCTATGCAACCCTAACTGACCTCGTAAAGGCAATCTCGACACCTGGCCAGGCTCAACCTCGTCGACCCCAAGCTATCCTCGGAACCAAACTCCTCCTTGGAGCAAGTGGGTTCGGAAGAGAGGGTCGCCTCGGCACGCTGAAAAGATCAAGGCAAATAACGGAGCTCAGTAAATAGTCAAAAGTTCACTCCTCGTCCGACCCCTGAATAAAAGCTATAAGCACTAAAGCGGAAGTTCTTCGTCTAACACTTAGCCAAATTTCAAAGGGGTGGGGGGATATTCAAAGATGACGAGGAGTCAAGTTCAAAAATTTCTTTCATTTATCACAAAAAATACGGTGGCCAGTCCGCAATTAGGCAATACAGGACACCACAAAAAAAAAGATACAAGAAGAGGTGAAATCAAGGGTTGACCTCTTTCCCAGGGCGTCGAGAGTGGATGGGGACAGACCCCCGGATGGAGGCTGGATCGCCAGCGGGGTTACTTCAGTGATCTGCACCTCGCCGATGACCTCAACCTCGTGGTCGCCCTCGTCCTCTCCTTCCGACTCAGGGTCAAAGCCCTCAACATGGCCCGGGAACAACCTCCACCCCGAGCAGTCCACCTCAGGGTATCGCTCCGATACCTGAGAGATGGCTTGGGCATAGGCCTTGGCCATGTTTTGGGCAAGGAAGCCCTGCGCCTTTGCCATAGTGGCCTCTTCGGCCTCCTTCACCACGGCATCCTTGGCCCTCGCCGTCTCAGCCAGCTGTTTAGCCGACCCCTCCTTCTGTCGAAGGAGATCGGCCTCGAGCTTCGCGACCTGGCCTTCGAGGTACTCGACCTTCGTCGACCTCCCCTCGAGCTCGACCCTCAGCTTATCGAGCTCTGTGCCGATTCGAGCCTTCTCGGCCCGAGCCCGGTCGGTCTCCTGCTTCAGCTCCTTTTCCAACTCCGCCATCTTTTCCGAAAGATGACCGAAGTGGACGATGATCTGCAAAAAAAAAAAGAAAAAAAAAAGAGAGGGGGAGGTGTCAAGAGTTAGAAAAATCGAAAGGGAAGGTAACCAACGAAGGCAGAGATTCGACACTTACCGAAACCGCCGAGCGCGCGATCTTAATGCCGTCGTCACCCGCCATGCCAGCCTCCATGGCGGCTCGGTCCTTTGGCGTCGCCAGGTGTTTAACCACCTACATACTCGCCAAGGAGTCGCCGAGAAATCCATCATGCTTCTGAACCTGCCAGTCCGGAATGTGGATCCTCTTGTGCTCCTCAGTGAGGAGCTCCTCGGCCGTCGCCGTCAGCGAAGGCGTCTCCATCCCAAGAGCTGCGGAGATCGGGAAGTTCTGTGCCTCATTCGACGCTGAGGCTACTCCTGTGGCTGAGGTCGGGGTCACCACAATCAGAGGCTCAACCGCCTCGACTTCACCCGCACCCCTCGGAGCCTTCGTGGGCGGCAGCTTGGTGGAAACCCTCTTGCGCTTCTTCGGCACCTCACTTCCGAGGGCAGCCCTCTGCGCCATCACCGCATCAAAATCCATTGCCTCTGCATAAAAATAAAAAATAAAAAAAAAGCCTGTTAAAGACACAAGTTAGAATAGACAAGATAATTAAAAAAAAATTGAGAGCATAGAAAGAAGCCGCGTACTGGGGTCTACGCGACTGAGCCCTCCACTGTAGAGAATGTCCTCGGTAAGCTTCCTCCAATCGTACTTCGGCCTGTCAAGAAGAGTCTGCACTGCCTTCTTTTCTTGAGGATGAAGCACCGTCGACTCCTTCATTCGCCTCGACACCTCCTCTACGAAACTGGTGGGTATGGGCCACACCTCATTGCCCTGCACTATCATGTATTTATCTTGCCAGTGCTTGATGGAGTCGGGGCAGACGACGAGCCGACCTCCGTGCCTCAGAGCTAGGTAGTACCGAAACTCCGACCGGTTCAGCTGATGAAACCGGTAGATGGTTCGGAGTACCCTCAGCTCCGGCTCGATCCCACCCGCTTGGTAGTGGAGTACGAACCCATTGATAACTCTCCACGCGTTCGGTATCAGTTGAATAGGGCTAACCCCAAACCACCTCAGCACTTGGGCCACGAACGGGTGGAGAGGTAGCCGAGCCCCTGCGATGAAGGCGTCAACCGGCCAGAAACACATGTTTACTAGCATCGGCGAGTTTGCCCTAACCCCGGGTCCCGGCAGAATAAGCTCGGACTCCTCCGGAATTTGGAAGCATCCTCGGATCACTACCAAATCCTCCTGGCTGAGAATAGAGACCGTCTCATCGGCCTCAGAGGTCTCTCTTGCCTCATTTTCCTCAAAGGCTCTTCCCCTCCCACGAATGATGCGCTCGGCATGCTCCTCAGTTAGCTCTGAACCCGCTGAAGCCCTGCCAGTTGTCCTAGATACCTGCCGAATGGCCCCATGCGCTTCGGATCTTCCACTATAGTGTATCCACCGAATACTTTCTTCCCTTTATCTTGGCAACGTGGAGAAGGGACTTCGGCGGCAGAAGGGGAGGGCTCGGTTATAGGAGAAAGAGACATATTTATACTTAAAAAATGGCTAAGTATAAATTACCTTTGAGTTGATGAGAACGGTCGGAATATTCACCAGAAAAGCAATCGACAATCACCGTGAGCTCTCACTAGTAGAAATTACCGCCTGAGTAAAAATTTGGAGAAGTGAGAAACGAGAGGGGGGTGAAGTTTTATAGAGCTGGGCACACGAAACGAGGTTAATGGGCTCCAGAGCCAGCCCATTTACACAAGGCGACAAAGCGACCTGAATCGTCACATTATTTACCGCACCTAGCTGCAGCCATCACATTGAATGACTGTCACATCTGTCAGAGTCGTCAGAGGATCAGCAGCTGTCGCATTAAATGACTGTCACATCTGTCAGAGTCGTCAGAAGATCAACAGCCGTCGCATTAAATGACTGTCACATCTGTCAGAAGTTCAGCAGCAGCCAACCCAGCCTGACGTTTCCTATGCTGCCAAAAATTGCACCCCAAGACCTCGGCACATGCTGCCGAGCGTTCTTGCCACTGACCATGTTACATGGTAAAATTGGACCTCGGCACATGCTGCCGAGCATTCTTGCCACCGACCATGTTATATGGTAAAATTGGACCTCGGCACATGCGGCCGAGTGTTCTTGCCATCGACCATGTTACATGGAAATGTGGACCTCAACACATGCTGCTGAGCGTTCTTGCCACTGACCATGTTACATGGAAAAGTAGACCTCGGCACATGCCGCTGAGCGTTATTGCCGCCGACCATGTTACATGGTAAAATTGGACCTCGGCACATGCTGCCGAGCGTTCTTGCCACCGACCATGTTACATGGTAAAATTGGACCTCGGCACATGCTACCGAGCGTTCTTGCCACCGACCATGTTACATGGAAAAGTGGACCTCGGCACATGCTGCCGAACGCTCTCGGCACCGACCCTTTTACGGGGAGGAAACCACCCCGAACACGAGTATAGCCTGGCTGAGGTATCTGTGCGCTTCGGCAGAAGGTGTCGAACCCCCAGGGACCTTGGCCTCCTTCGTAGCGAGTGTTCGGAGGGGGTCGGCGACGAGGCCGAAGCACCGAGACCATGAAACGACGAAAATAACACCAAATCACCACTTTGCAAAGTTAGGGAAAACCATTAGAAGTCGAAAAGAGCTTAAGAACGATCTAGAGTGCACTACTAACGTGGAAATTACCATGATACCCCATTTAAAGGCTCGACACCCCTCATGTAGGCTCCGATACAACTCCGTAAGTCATTAAAACAGTGAAACTACTCCTCAAAGGCTGATCAAACTCAGTCTTCGGGAGTAGGGGGCTCGTGATATGGCTAAAATTGGGGTTAAATCGGAACATCCAAACTTGGCGCGAATCTCAAAGCCTGGGGACAAAATGGTAATTTTACCTACAAACGGGCCTGAAATGGGTACTGGGTCTTCTCTCCAAAAGCTCAGTGACCCGCAAATGGACCCATCTCAACTGGGTGCAGGTTTTAACCCGCAGCAAACCCGGTCCAGCAGGATAGAATTAGGGTTTCTGATTCATCCTAATCAACGGCCCTGATTCGTATCTATCCTTTCACTGAGAATTAGGGATTACATTCCTAATCTATTTCTAGGGATTACATTCCTAATCTGATCCCAAAGGCGGCTATAAATACCCCCCATCCACCACCATTAAGAGGTAATCAATCTTTTGCCAATTTACGCTCTCTCATAATCTTTTCTGGTTATTGACTTGAGCGTCGGAGGGTGCGTCGCCGGGATCAACCCCGGTGTCTCGCACTTTTTGCAGGTGAACGGCGAGAGTCAGCTTTGCTATTCAAGTTTTCCAAGAATCCACAAATACTGTCTGTTTACCCCCACACCAGATTTAGCGGTAACAGGCTGCATACTTTCCCAGTGTCTTGCTTGCATTAGAATAAGAGCATCTTTGCATTAATATGTCTTGCATTAGAGTCTAAGTCATAAGCATACATTGACACATCAACTATATATACACGTTTCTCTTTTCATCAATCTGTTTGTTTTAAGTGGAGAATCGCTACTAGTCATCAGCCTTAAAGCGTCAGTATATGTATTGACGTCCCCATTTCAATAGGTACTGGATTGCAGAAGTACAGGTACAAGATTCAGGAGGACTCAAGGCGAGAGAAGCAAGAGTCAATTTTAGTTCTACTGTAATTTATAGTGTCTACTATTGTTCTACTTGTAATAATTGTTGTAAATTATTAATTTGTTGGAAAGCATCCAAGCGAAATACCAAATGTTATTCTTTATTCATTGTACTCTGATGTAAATTGTTGAAAGTTATAACACTTGGGATTGTAAAGGTATTATTATAACACTGTTGTAATGAATTGCAATTTTGTAACATTTGGACTTGTAATACATTTGTGTTGAATAAAAAGTTTTAAATTTTTCTATTTTTTCTGTGTATTGTGACTAATTGAATGAAAGATTCTGGCTCCTGTCACGGTTTTCCAGTTATCGAAAATCGGGGTGTTACAGAGTGGTATCAGAGTCGACTTCAATTTACAGTCCGATACAGTAGGAAAATTAAACTTGGATGTCTTTAGGAGTTGGGTTTTAGCTAGTTGTAGACAATTATAATTCATATTGTTGTTTCTTTCAAGTTATGTTTTATAATTTTTCTATATCTGGACTAATCCCAGTATATGTGTTTGAAGGATGGTGTTCGAGGATATCCTAACCAAGAAGGTGTTGATAGAAGAGAGTGAGCCAATTCCAAGGGATGACCCGATGATCTTGAGAGAGGAGCCGAAGGAGACTTCACCACCACCGGGACTAAGTGTGGATCAACGCACAGTGGCGGCAGCCAGCATACATCGGGAAATGAGGAAGCTGAGGAAGTATGTAACCAGGAAAGGTCGTCAAGCTAAGCAACTGAGAAAGGCTTGCAGAGCTACATTAGCATGCCTAGCAGAGGAGCAGGAATACTTTAATTCCAGATTGGCACAACTACAGCATGAATGGGACAAAATCAAGGAGACCAGTGAGGTTGTAGTATGCCGTTTCTGTAAGAGGTTTGGGCACGAGAAATCAGTCTGTCCGCGACTACAAGAAAAAAGATCTGCAAAAGCATCATGGTTCGAGAACCAAGATCAGAAGCAGAAGGCTCAAAAAATAGAGGGCAAACTTGGAGGCACCAAGACAGGAAGTTGTTTCCAATGTGGTGAGCAAGATCATTTCAAGAACCAATGTCCGAGGAAGGACTCTCAGATGGAAGCCCGTACAAATTACAATTGTGGGAAGATTGGTCATGTTGGGCTAAACTTTCCCCAGCTTCATAAAGATGACGGCAGATCAGCCCCAAAGACGAACAATAAAGGAAAGGACCTGGTTCACCAAGGGTAAAGTTTGCGCTTACTAAAAGCAAGCTAAAGAAGGCAGGAGAGCCCGTACCATTATGTGCATATGGAACTGCAACTAAGTCTTAGAGTTGTATTTTGAAATTTATTTTGGACTAAGAAGTTATATGTGATGTAACACTTTTTGTAAACAGTTGGATTTATATATATATATATATATATATACATATATATATATGGAATCCATACAACTGTTTTGTTCAATTAAGGTTCATTATTTTCCTTGTCTAAATTATTTTTCAAGAAGTTGAGATGAGGGCGGGAGGTAACTCTAGAATTATTTTTGTTGATTACGCCATCTGGAGCGTCAGCTTTGAGCAAATTATATAAGAGAATCCTAAAAGTCAGAAGTGATGTTCATAGGCCATGTCCAATTTCTAAGAAGGGAGTGGCTATTGAAGTGCAAAAGATCGAGATAGGTGAAGAATTAGCCTCAGCCAAAGACCATGAAGGAAGTAAGAAGCTAGATGATGAGATCAGTCATGCCAGTATTGGAGTGATTACTCATGATTCGAGGTCACTTTTGCGCACGAATGAAGTTGCAACCATGTCTAAGTGAGCAAGTCAGAAGGCTTAGACAGATGATACAGGGATTGAAGCACTAAAACGGCAAGTTGATGAAGGAAAATCTCGGAATGTCGGTATGGACTTCGTCACAGGATTACCCAGAGGTTCGAAAAAGTATGACTCAATTCGGGATATTGGGGATTAGTTGACGATTCTGTGCTTTTCTTCCAATAAAGATGACTTAGTCACTAGAGAAATTAGCGGAAGTCCACACTGAAGGCGCAATAAAGCAGCATGGAGTGCCAGCGTTAGTGGATTTGACCAAGATTTGATAGTTACATCTCGATTGTGGCAGAGTTTGTAGGCAGCTTGGGATCGAGGTCGGGTTCTTTGGAGAACCAGTTCGTAGATGAGCTAATTGGGAGATGAAAAGCCATATAAGCTTTCTTTCCCCGAGTTATTTAGTGCGTGCGTATTTTTCTATTCTCCTAACTTAATGTAGTTCTGAGGACAGAACTATTCTAAGGTGGGAGTATTGTAAAATCCCGGACGGATATTACATTTATATAATTTTTATTTTATTATTATTGAAATATTTTTGTGGATATCACATGGTTTTGTTGAATAACATTATCTGTATATATATATATCAGTCTGTATACATCTGTATTGTACCAAATTGGTACCGTAATCTTCTGAGCCCATAATAAAATTTATTTTATTATTATTTTCGGAATTTATTTATTTTATACGGATTATGAGGTTTAACAGACGGAAACTATCGGTATACATATATATGCATACATATACGTATTGCATCAATTCGTATGTTTGTACAAATTATGTTGTGTATTTTTGGACAAAAATATCACTTTTTGTCATGATAGATCAATTAGGAAGGCTAAGTTTTGATTAAAACAAGGATTAAAGATACATAAGAGTTTTGAGATTTTTTCTTCTAGAAGCTCTCTCTTCTCCACCTCACCCCTCCACCTCACCCCCTTCCACCATACCTCCACCTCACCCAAGCATGGTCGGCCCTTGCTTTCTGCAAGGGTGTTTTTTCAAAAACTCCCTTGGTGCTTTCGCACTCTCCACCCTCTCCTTCATCCTATAAATACCCACCCACTTCACTCTTGTCTCATTTTTGCAAGAACAAAAAAAGAGAGGAAAAGAAAGAGAGAACAAGCCCTAGCTTGAGAGTTTTTCCTTGTAGGTTTTCTTAAAGAGTTGTAGTAGAAAGCTAAGGAGGAAGGAGAAGGTTTGCTAGGCTAGTTCTTCCAACAAAGAAATAAACAAGGTGGGGATTCTCTACTTTTAATTTAGTTGCTTGTTTTCTATTTTAGTTATTTATGAGTAGAAAGAACTCATTCTTAAGGGTCTACTACTTGAAGGAATGAAAAAGAACACATCTTTAGAATTTATTAATTTCGTATGTGAAAAAGAACCCATTTTAGGGTTGGGTTGTTGGGTATGCTAAAAGAACCCATCTTATGGGTTTGGATTGTTGTAGGATAAAGAGAAACCATCTTTTGAGGTGTGAATGTTGTATGTGTGTGTTTCTAAATAACTTGGACTAATTGATAAGCATATAAGGGGTTGTAGGGATCAAAATGATCCCATGAGCATATGGATGGTAGAACTCAAAACAATGGCATAAAGATTGAGTCTTTGTGACTTGTATGATTATTTTTGAACTACTTGGACTAATTACTAAGCATAGGGATCAAAATTATCCCATGGACGGTGGAACTTGAACAAAACACATAAAGGTTGAACCATTAACTTTGTTATGTTTGTTGTTGTTATTATGGTTGTTGTGTTAACACAAACTACAACTTGGACTATGACTAAGAGCACATAAAGTAAGAATACTCACATACCCATTTTTGGGATGGTAGAACTCATCTTAACTAATAAAACACATGTCTTTATTTGTTGTTGCTCTCTACCTCATTAAAAATCAAGTTTTACAAACCCTAGTTCAAAAAAAAAGAGGACTTGTTGTATGTTGTTTTCCTACCAAGCAAAAGATCAAGTCTTTCTAATCCTAGCTCATAAAAGATAAGTCTTTTAGTAGTTGTTGTATGTTTACTTTACTACTTGTTAAAAATCAAGCTTCTTTTGCTTCTAGGTTGAGAAAGGTTAAGCTTCTATTTTCACCTCTAAGACATGGAGGATTAAGTTTCTATTTCGCTTCTAGTTCATAAAATGTTAAGCTCCTACTTTACTTCTAGATTGAAAAAGATTAAGTTTTTATGTTGCTAATTAACTCATGCTTGAGTTGTAGAAAATGTTTAAGTAGTAGTATTTCATGCTCAAGATAGTAGTAGACATCCATGCTTAAAGGGTAGTAGATATCCATGCTTAAGTATAGTAATTATTCATGCTTAAGTGTAGTAAAATTCATGCTTAAGTTGTAGTAGTTATCCATGCTTAAAATTGTAGTAAATACCATGCTTAGATTGTTGAAGGTTCATGCTTAAAATTGTATACCATGCTTATGATTGTTGTAGGATGTTGCTTATGTTGTATACCATACTTGAATTGTTGTAGGGATTGTAGAAAGAGCCCATGCTTATGTTGTATCCATGCTTGAATAGTTGTAGGGTTAGATTTGTTTACATGTGTTAAAAGTAGAATTTTGAACCGAAATTTATATGAGACGTTCTTAGGGGTGTTATTACCATGCTACAATTTTTGGGGATTTTTCAGAGCCAATTTGATGGGTGAAACGACCGTTCCCCCCAAAACAGCGATCTTAGGGTCAAAATAGTGAGCTCACTGTTTTGGGTTAGTGTCGCAGTAGTTTCAAGGTTCTAGAACTTGGGTTTCCTCTCGAAATTTGAGGTTTGGGCCAACTAGGCAGTTGTAGTAGATATTCTCTCCTTTCCAAATAAGACATGCAAAAGTTAACATGCAAAAGTTATGACCTTTACAAAAACAGAAACAAGCTGTTCGGCTGAATGTTGCTGTTTTTGTTGCTTGATACTTTTGAGTGTCTTATCTGTTGAGTCTGAGGTTTGGACCAACTAGAGAGTTGTAGTAGACATCTTTCCCTTTCTGAATTGACCACTCGAGTTAAATTTCGATAAGCGGAATAGGAGTTATGGTCTTTGCAAAATACAGCAAATAGTTGTCTGACAGAATGCTTACTGTTTCACTTCTTTGTCATTTTTGAGGGTTTCACTTGATGAATCTGAGGTTCGGGCCAACTAGAGAGTTGTAGTAGACATCTTTTCCTTTCCGAATTGACCTCTCGGGTTAAATTTCGATAAGCAGAGTAGGAGTTATGCCGTTTGCAAAGTACAGCAGCTGGCTGTCTTGACTGGGACTTGCTGTTTGACTTCTTTGGTGTTTTAGTGTGTCATACCTGTAGAATCTGAGGTTCGAGCTAACTAGAGAGTTATCTTGCGAAGTATGTGTTCTGTTACTCGCATGTAGCTTATTTGCTAGAACGCAGTTTTGTTGTGCTCGTCTAGGGCGATATTATTGCCCTAGGGCTATCGACCATCAAGATGTGTGTTTACCTTACTCCTATGGGATTGTGGATGAGTCACTCCTTGTGTACCGTCGGATCTTAACCGGTGTAGGTTGATCGCGAACCAGAGCATAAAAGAAATCCAAGTTCAGGGTAGTAGCATGTGAGTGCGTTCGTATTGCCGGGGTCTTGGATTGATAGGCCATGAACCAGATCCTTAGGGATTCTGGTAAGTCTAGGTTGAGCAGCCTAGTAGAGTTATCTTGCGAAGTCTAACTTAAGACTCAGCATGTTGTGTAAGTTCTGTTGTCATCCCCCAGTTTGTTTAGGGTTATTGACATTGTTAGGCTAGTAACTTATGACTATTACTACTTAACCATTACTTATTATCATTATTCGCCGAAGGGAAAGAGTTGGTGTTCAGGGTGATTCCTTATGATCCAACCTATCCTATAGGCCGACCCTAGGCGGTGTTATTGGGTTGTAACCTTCTTGTCAAAGGGATACGGTCTGTGCCTTCTCACGAGTTGGGAGCACGGGATCCATATCTCGTCTGTTAATTTCTGAAGTGTCTTGATATGCGGAAGCGATTCCTGTTGGAGCTAGGAGGAATGAACCCCCCGGAACTCCATCTTGTCTTGTATCGAAGGGCGAGAAGCCATGGAATACGGTCTGGTTAGGGGGCGGCAAGGGATGCTTCGAGCTAATCTGCATCCGTAGAAACTCCAAGGATTCGTCAGATATTTAAGTGAGGTCCGGTGCGCCTGGCAGAGTTAGACTGTTTCAGGGCAACCTCATTAGTCATCTCTAATCTTCAGAAACAAGTCGAGTACAAGAATAGAATTCATGGCGCGGGTTCAAATCCCTATATGTGAAGAAATGGCTTGATATGGGGAGTATGTAGTATGGGCTGCATACTGTCCCAAAGTCTTGTTTGCATTAGAATAAGAGCATCCTTGCATTAATAAGTATTGCCTTTGTGTCTAAGTCATAAGCATACACTGACACATCAACTATATATACATGTTTCTCTTTTCATCAATCTATTTGCTTTAAGTGGAGAATCATTGCTAGTCATCAGCCTTAAAGCATTAGTATATGTACTGACGTCCCCATTTCAATAGGTACTAGATTGCAGAAGTACATGTACAAGATTAAAGAGGACTCAAGGCAAGAGAAGCAAGAGTCGATGTTATTTCCGCTGTAATTTATATTGTCTACTATTGTTCTATTTGTAATAATTGTTGTAAATTATTTATTTATTGGAAAGCATCCATGTGAAATACCAAGTGATTCTTTATTCATTGTACTCTGATGTAAATTCTTGAAAGTTATAACACTTGGGGTTGTAAAGGTATTATTGTAACATTGTTGTAATGTATTGCAATTTTGTAACATTCGGACTTGTAATACATTTGTGTTGAATAAAAAGTTTTCAATTTTTCTATTTTTTCTGTGTATTATGGCTAATTGAAGGAAAGATTCTGGCTCGTATCACGGTTTCCCAGTTACTAGAAATCGGGGCGTTACAACCGATCCAGGATATATCGTTGTGTTAGCATTGCTGATTCTCTGTGATTTGATCTTTCTAACTTGTAAATTTAATTTCGCTACATTTTATTTCTGTCTTTGTCTGATTAGTCGACTGGTAGTTCTATTAAGTTGACTTACAGACTCGTTGTTCTTCAAGTTGATTAAGTATTTTTTTTATCTCTCGATTCAGTCGACTAGTCTTTTGTCCCAGTTGACTTAGTAGGTGTTTCAAGTTGAATATTTTTTAATAATTTTTAATAACACTATTCCCCCCCCCCCACCCTGCCATCTAGTGTTATCTGCCTTGCATACAGGATCCAACAATGGGGGCACTGGTCGACAAATTAATAAAATTGGTAAATATGAAATGAGAATGAGAAAGTAAAGAAAGTGAATGATATAAAAATGAGAATGAGAAAAAAAAGAAAGTAAAGAAAATGCATTTTGTGAATGAATATGAAAAGTAAAGAAATTGTGTTATGTGAATAAGAATGACAAGTAAAGAGAATGTGTTATGTATTATGTGAATGAAAATTAAAGAAAGTATATTATAAGACTGAAAAGTAAAGTAAGATGTATTATGTGAATGAAAAGTAAATTAAGATGTAACATGAGTTTGGTATGCCTTGGGATTGTGTAAAGGAACTACTCGCCTACTATTTCAGTGGAAATGGTGGGAACTACCTGCCTAGGCACAACTCCAAGGTTGATCGGTGGGGTGTTGATATGATAGTTGTATTGTGGGATGAGAATAAAAAGTAAAGTAAGTCATATGAATGAAGATGAGAAAAATAAAGTAAAGTAATACCCAAGCTATCGGCATGAGGTGTGATGTTATATTACCCAAGTTATCGACTTGGGGTGTGGTGTATTACCCGATGAGAATGAAAAATAATGTAAGTTGTAATATGAGATGTGAATGAATATTAAAGTAAATTATATGATAACATAAGAATGAGATGTAAAGTAAGTTGTTTGATGAGATGATAATGAAAATCTAAAATAAGAATGAGAATTAAAGTAAGTGGTATGATGTAATAAGAATAAAAAGGAAAGTAAATTGTATTAAGAGAAGAGAATGAATGTTAATGTGTTTTGATATGTTATGAGATGAGAATGAATGTGAATATCTTATTTGATTGAATGAATGTGACGTTATGAGATGTAAATGAATGTGATGTTATAAGACGTGAGTGAATGTGAATAAAGTTCAAGATTGAATGATTGTGATATTATAAGATTGAATGAATGTAAGATGATGAGATGAGAATGAATGTGATGTTATGAGACGTGATTGAATGTGAATATAGTATAAGATGGGAAGGGAGATTAAAGTAAAAATATTTTATGATATGGTAGATTGAATGGATGTTGATATGGTAGATTGGTTGAAGACTAATAAATTACCTTTGTGCAATATCCAATTTTCATTTATTATGTTTTCATGTTTAATCTCAGGTTATCTTTAATTATCATCATGTTAGTAAGTTCTATTAATTCATTTCATATTACTTATTTCAGTAACTAACCTAGTAGATTATACTCACATCAGTTATGGCTGACCCCTATTGTTTTGGGAGTTAGCAGAGTCCCTCTCTGAGGGAGGATGCCCCTGACCCTCTTTGCAGGTTTTGAGTAGCAGTGAGGTGAGATATCTTAGTAGTTGTATCTATTATATACTTGTATTAAGGTAAATCATGTAGAATGGGGATATATGATAATATTTGTGTAATATTTTGTATTTTGGAAGATTATTTATATAATTGTATGGGATGATGATATATAGTGATGTGATGAGGTATGCAAAACCCGTACCTGCCACGTTGTGGAGTATTGCAATCTTTGTGTTTTT
The DNA here is from genome assembly GCA_017893485.1 of Hemerocallis citrina. NCBI lineage: Eukaryota > Viridiplantae > Streptophyta > Magnoliopsida > Asparagales > Asphodelaceae > Hemerocallis > Hemerocallis citrina. The sequence continues at coordinate 29,000,402 of CM030365.1, read as the reverse complement.
GTTTGAAAGGTTGTTCTAAAAATCTTTTTATGTTTTTAAACGAGTTTTTGGTTTTTAATTTGTATCTTGCATTTTATGATGAGATATGCCCCCAGAGCCATATATATATATATATATATATATATATATATATATATATATATATATATATTATCTGTGTGTTGTTTCTTGGATTGGCCTGGGGAGGATTGTTATATATTGTCTGTGTTGTAATATATGTAATTATTTGCAGAATTCTGTAAGGAATTTCTATAAAAGGGCTAATATTTCAGGGGAAACTGCCAAAATTTTAATTGGAGTTTATGAAGATTATTCTAAGTAACAAATAGTGTAAGTAAGAAATAGTTTAAGTAAGAAATAGTGTAAGTAAGGAATAGTTTAAGTAAGAAATTGTTTATATAAGAACTAATTTTTTTTAAAATAAAAAATTGGGGTGTTACACCAGCCGGTGGCTATACACTCCACAGATTCTCCGGTGTCCCCGTCCAAGTCGAAAGAACCGTCACACTCGATGTGACATTCGGAAATGCCTCAGCTACTCGAAATGAGGTGCCACAATTAGTGGTAGTAGTGTCAAAGCAACGTATAACGACATATTTGGCCATCCATGCCTAGCAGCCTTTCATGCAGTTGCTTTTACCTATCACATGAAAATGAAGTTCCCACAATAGTAGGCATAGGCCAAGTTGTAGGGAGCCAACAGGCAGCATGTGCATGCTACACCGCCACAATGGGGGCTCGGTTCTCCCCCTTGATGCCATAGAACTACCGCGATAATGCAATCACTATAACTTGGAGTCCGTAGGCGACCTTGAAGCTACTGACTCAAACTATTCTGCTGAAAAGTTGTAAACCACCAACCATCTCTCACCAGGTCCAAATTCGTCCTACTCAGAATACGGTAATAGACTTGAACCCCTCGCCCAAAGCCACTCTGCTCATTCAATGACAGAAACAGTCATGCCTAAATACATTGGCAATATATGAAGATCTCCCATCCTCTATGCAAAACAAGGGGAGGCGCGCTCCAAAATAGGAAGTCCAGACAAGGTATACCAAGTTATTTGCTTTACAGCTCATCAACTTGAAGTCTTGGAGGGCAAGGAGATATCAACAGGGACTTGGAATTGGGAATGCTCCAAGAAATCCAACAAGGGCACTTAACGCCCTCCTCTTCTACATATTTTCAATATTTTCTAATAAAGACCTCTATCCCCACCAGTCACTGAATGTAACAAAGGCTAGCCACTAGTGCACCTACTTAGTTTTATTTTTCAATAAAATTTAGTATTAAAATTTTCAAATATTTTGTACAATTCTCTAGATGCAAACAGTGAGTTAAATGACAAGCTTATTCCTAAAAACGGCACCAAAAATTCATTAGAAGCTCCTTATAAGACAAGTTTGGAGTCCATACCCGTGGCTCGGAGTTGCTCTAGCAATTTGCAACAAAGTAAGTTCAAAGCTCAACTCGCCACTCGATCTGCTCAACTCAATGACAAGTTTGGAGTCCACATCCATGGCTCAGAGTTTATTTAGCAACCTATAATGAAGCAAGTTCGGAGCTCAACTCGCCATTCGACATGCTCTTGCAATCTCTTAAACTCTCAATGACAAGTTCGAAGTCTGTACCCATGACTCGGATTTTCTCTAGCAAACAACAATGAAGCACGTTCAGAGCTTAACTCATCATTCGATCTGCTCCTACAACATGTTAAACTCCTAAAAATAAGTTCGGAGTTGATACCCATGGCTCGGAGTTGCTTTAACAACCTGCAAATAAGCAAGTTCAGAGCCCAACTCGTCATTCGATTAGATTCTAAAACTTTTTAAAAACCCCTAAAGATAGATTAAAGGTCCATAATCGTGGATTGCAGTTGCTCTAGCAAACAAGCAAACAAGTAAGTTTGGAGCTCCAAGTTTTTCCTGAGTAACACCACATTCACCTAAGCAAGCTCCAACTTCATATCGTATGACACGCTACACAAACAGATAAATCACAACTTAGTCAAGCGCAATGTAGTGCGAACAAGAGCATGTGCAGCATCACGAGGACATCATTCGGTATACACGATTGCTTTCAATAAAGAGAAGAATTGAATTACTTCAACACTGAATAACACACAAAGAACTTCACTTCAATATTAGGAAGACTTATAACACCCACAACTCATTCGCTCCAAAAAATGAGATCGACACTCTACGCCCCACTTGAGTTCCTCCTGTAAATGACACGTTAACTCCATACAATAAGTTCAACACTCTGCTCTTCACTCAGGCTCCATAAACAACTCGTTAGCTCCCCACAACGTGTTCAATGCCATGCTCTTCACTCGTGCTCCATCAATAAATCGTTAGCTCCACACAACGAGTCCAATACCTTGCTCTCCACTTGAGCTCTATCAACAACTCGTTGACTCCATAAAACGAGCTCAACGCCCTGCTCTTCGCTCAAGCACAATCAACAGCCTGGTAACTCCATACAACGAGTTCAATTCCCTACTCTTCGCTCTGGCTCCATGAATAACTTGTCCACTCCATACAATGAGTTCTATGCCTATCTCTTCGCTCGAGCTCCATCAACAACTCTTTAGCTCCAAACAACTAGTTTGATGCCTTTCTCATTTTGCCCGAGCTCCATCATAACTCGTTAGCTCCAAACAATGAGTTTGACACCTTCCACACTTTGCCCAAGCTCCATCAACAACTTGTTAGCTCCAAACAACGAGTTCAATGCCCTCATCACCACTCAAGCTCCATCATCAACTCGTTGACTCCGAACAACGAGTTCAATGCCTCGCTCTTAACTCGAGCCCCGTCAACAGCTCGTTAACATCATTTCCTTGCACTTCGTTTGAGCTTGGCCAATGACTCGTTAGCTACAAACAACGAGTTTAATACCCTATTCACTGCTCAAGTTCCATCAACAACTTTTTAGCTCCAAACAATGAGTTCAACGCCTTTCGCACTTTGCTCGAGCACCATCAACAACTCATTCTCTCCAAACAATGAGTTTGATGCCTTCCTCGTCGCTCAAGCTCCATCAACATCATGTTAACCCCATACCATGATTTCAATGCCCTGCCATTCGCTCGAGTACCATCTACAAATTATTAGCTCCATAGAATGAGTTCAATGCTTTGCTCTCTGATCGAGCTCCGTCAACAACTCATTAACTCCATACAATGAGTCCAATGTCATGCTCTTCAATCGAGCTCTATAAACAACTTGCTAACTCCATACAATGAGTTCAACGCCCTGCTCTTCGCTCGAGCGTCGTCAATAGCTCGTTCACTCAATACAACGAGTTCAACGCGCTGCTCTTCACTCACTGTCTATCGAAAACTCATTACCACCATACAATGAGGTCAACGCCTTGCTCTTCGCTCGAGTTCCATCAATGGCTCGTTATCCCCAAACAATGAGTTCAATGTCTTGCACTTCACTCGAGCTCCGACAACAACTCATTAACTCTACATCATGAGTTCAATGCCTTTTGTAACGCTCTGATTTCGATATACTGGGAAACCGTGACATAAGCCAAAATCTTTCCTTCAATTAGCTACAATACACAGAAAGATAGGAAAATTTAAAACTTTTTATTCAACACAAATGTATTACAAGTCCGAATGTTATAAAGCTGCAATACATTACATCAGTGTTACAATAATACCTTTACAAGCCCAAGTGTTATAACTTTCAACAAATTACATCAGAGCACAATGAATAAAGAACAACACTTGGTACTTCACTTGGATGCTTCCTAACAAATAAATAAATTACAATAATTGTTTAAAATGAAACAATAGTAACCAACATAATTTACAGTGGAAAATAAAATCGACTCTTGCTTCTCTTGCATTGAGTCCTCTTGAATCTTATACCTGTACTTCTGCAATCCAGTACCTATTGAAGTGGGGACGTCAGTACATATGCTGACGCTTTAAGGCTGATGACTAGCAGCGATTCTCAACTATAAGCAAATAGATTGATGAGTAGAGAAACGTGTACATATATAATTGATGTGTCAGTGTATGCTATGACTTAGAATCTAATGCATGATTAACTAATTCAACGATGCACTTAATGCAAGCGAGACTCTGGAACAGTATGCAACCCATACTACATACGCCCCATATCAAGTCATTTCTTTATATATAGGGATTTGAATCCGCATCATGAATTTTACTTTTGTACCCATCCTGTTCCTGACACATACTATATGACTGATGAGGTTGCAGGTACGGTATAGTTTTGCTACTGCAGTACAATAGTGGTGTCCCCGTTTTCTACTATTGCACGGCGAACCGGTCCTCCCTCAAAGCCAACACGAACTACAAGATACTCGTCAACCTTCTTCCGTGCCCTCAACTCGTCATGAGAAGGCATGGAACCAAATGGAATCGTAGGGTCTATTTTCCTAGGAAAACCTCCCATTCTTATCATGGCAGTTTAGGAATTAACAATCAAGATACGGATCCCGTGCTCCCAACTCGTCATGAAAAAGCACCGCCCATATGCCTTTGACAAGGGAATATATCCCAATAACACCACCTAATGTCAGCCTATAGGAGAGGTTGGATTATAGAGTATCACCCCTCACACCAACTCTCACCCTTCGGTAATTTATAGATAAAAATGGTTAAGTAACTGTTACTACCCTAACGATGTCACTAACCCTAACCAAATAAGCGAGACATGTCACTGTGCTTCCAACTCGTCATGAAAAAGCACCGTACGTGTCCCTCTTCTACCAAACAAGCGAGACATGCACTGTGCTTCCAACTCATCATGAAAAAGTACCATACGTGTCCCTCTTCTAACCAAACAAGCGAGACATGCACTGTGCTTCCAACTTGTCATGAAAAAGCACAATACGTGTCCCTCTTCTAGCCAAACAAGTGAGACATGCACTGTGCTTCCAACTTATCATAAAAAAACATTGTACGTGTCCCTCTTCTAGAGAGTGCAATAATTTGTCGACACAATTAACCAAATCTTAACCTAGACTTCACAAGATCTCCTCGGATCCACTCACTGCCTACCTATTCAGGACAATACCTACATACGAGCCCAATGAGCTTTGTAACCAACAACTACATACGAGCCAGGCGAGCTGTGTATAAGACGAACAACATAAAGAAACAATCATACAGGTATTCTAACAACCTAGAAGCAACCAAACGTGCTTACTAACAAAACTTGATCTTCTATAATTAGAAGCAGCAAAAGAATCTTCTAATAGTCTAATACAAACATACTACCAATGAAAAACACAAAAGCGACATAAAAACCTTTCGACAGCCTGGAAGCAACCAGTGGAATTCGACAAAAATAGACTTTTTAGAAAGGTAAGAACATCTTCCATAACCCTCTAGTTGAACACTTTTTCAGATTATGTAAGAAATCCAAAATTCGGTCCATCGAATACATGCAAACAGTTTAACCAAACTGCGGATTTTCAACAAAAAACTGAAACTTGCAAGCTGGTAACTCTTGCTCTACTTGTCAGAATTTAATGAAACTGGACAATTTGAAAAGGTGGGAACATCTACTACAACTTTCTAGTTGACCACTTTCTCAGATTCCATAAGAAATTCCAAATTCCAGCCTTCGAACATACGCAAACAGCTAACCAAACTACAAAATTTCAACAAAAAGCTGAAACTTCTACAGCTTGTAACTTTTGCTCTTTTTGTCGGAATTTAACGAAATCATACTTTCTGGAAAGGTGGGAACATACACTACAACTCTCTAGTTGATGAATTTTTCAGATTCCATATGGAATTCAATCCACTGTCCTTTGAACACACGCAAACGTTAACGAAAACAGCAGGTTTCTTTAACAAAAGCTGAAACTTTGAAAGCTTGTAACTTTTGCTCTACTTGTCGGAATCTAACCAAATCATACAATTTATAAAGGTGAGAACATATACTACAACTCTCTAGTTGATGACATTTTAAGATTCCTTATGGAATTCAATCCACCATCCCTTGAACACATGCAAAAATTAACCAACAGACAGCCAAAGCTACAGCAAAGCCGAAACTTTGAGAGCTTGTAACTTTTGATCTACTTATCGGAATTTAACCAAATCGTACAATTTAGAAATGTGGGAACATATACTACAACTCTCTAGTTAAAAACTTTTTCAGATTCCTTATGGAACTCAATCTACCGTCCCATGAACACACGCAAAAACTAACAAAAGACAGCCAAAGCTACAGCAAATTTGAAACTTTGACAGCTTGTAACTTTTGCTCTATTTATCAGAATTTAACCAAATCATAAAATTTAGAAAGGTGGGAAAATATACTACTGTTACCGCTGATTCTGGTGTGGGGGTAAACAGATGAATTTGTGGGTTCGCGAGAAACCTGAATAGCAGATCCGAACCTGTTCGCCGGAGTTGGGCCGCTGTCTCCCGTCGAATACCTGCAAGGAAAGTGCAAGACACCGGGTTTGATCCCGACGACGCACCCTCCGATGCTCTTGTCAGTAACCAGTGATATGATTAAGAAAGAGCTTTTTATTGAAAAGTATTGATTAACCTGTAACAGTGGTAGGTGGGGGGTATTTATAGTCGCCATGGGGGAGTTAATTAGGGATCTGATTAGAGATTTGATTTCCTATGATAGGAGTAAAATCCTCCTAATCAGTTTAGGAAACTGATCCCCTAATTCCCGGTGAGAGCAAATCAGGCCTGTTGATTTGGTCAAATCAGTAACCCTGATTTTCCTCTTGCTGATCTGGCTTTGTCTTGGGTCGGGACCCGTACCCAGTTGGAGTGGATCCGTTCGCGGGTTATTGGATCTGTGAGAAGGAGACCCAGTACCCGCTTCGGACCCGCTGGTAGGTGAAATTACCGTTTTACCCCTGAGCTTTGAGATTCGCGTCCGATGTGAACGGTCCCGATTTAATCCTATTTTTAGCCATATCACGAGCCCCCCACTCCCGAAGACTGAGTTTGATCAGCCTTTGAGGAGTAGTTTTACTGTTCTAATGGCGTACGGGATTTTATCGGTGTTCTTAAAGGAGTTTGGAATCTTGCTCGGGGTGTAACGGTGTTATTATGGGCTTGTAAAATGCCCAAAAATACTCTCAGAATTTTCTGGATTTTTGGTGATTTTTCCAGATTTTTCTGAATTTTTTCTCATTTTTTTGAATTTTTTATTCATTTTCCGAATTAAATAATTAATTATCAAAAATAATAAATAACTATTCTAATTAAATAATTATATTTTTCAGAATTTAAAATAATTTTTCTGAATTTATAATTATTTTTAGAATTTTTATTTAATTTTTTCCGATTTTTTAAATATTTTTTCGGATTTTTTGAATAAAAAACAATTAAATAAATAAATTAATTAATTTAAATAATACCTGACACGTGGCGCGATCTACGCCGTCAGATCCTGGGACACGTGGCGCGATCTGTGCCGTCGGATCCCTGCGCGAATCTCGAGGCGGCGCGCTTTTCGAAAAATCGCTATCTTGTCGTTTAGCGCACGTGGTGCGATCTGGATCGTCCATCACCAGAAGCGCGAATTTCTGAAAGATCCAACGGCCGTGGTCGTTCGGCTGGATTTTTTCTCCGTTTGCTGGATCGGAAAGGGGGTTGCTCGGCAGCCGACCGAGAGACTCGCCCAATTTCTCGCAGCGGATGCGACCTCGGCTTTGGGGCCACGTGGCATCGCCACGTGGCAAATATATATATATATATATATATATATATATATATATATATATATATATATATTATTTTTTCTTTTTCTTCTTCTTCTTGCGCTCTGTTCTCTTTCTCTCTTCTTTCGCCTTCTTCTCCGTGCTTCGTCAGCTCGAGCCCCTGTCAACTCTCCGTCTCCGACCTCGTTCCTCGAGCTTGCTCATCGTGACGTCGAGGTTGGTCGAGGAGTTCGGAGCTCGTCGTTTAGAGCTCGGCGAAGGAGCAGACGAGAAGAGGGGTTGAGCTCGGCGTGGGGAGAGCTCGACGAGGCCATTGGAGATGGAGCTCGAGCTTCGACATCGGAAGAGCTAGAGTGGAGCTTGGCGAGCAAGGTGAGGAGGAGAGCTTGGCACTGCGAGAGCTCGGAGAAGAGTTGGGTTCTCTTCTTGAGCTTCGACGAAGTGGAAGTTGGCGAGTTCGGAGCTGAGTTCGCCGAAGGAGAAGGTTGACGCGGTTGAGGGCTGAGCTCGTCCATGGAGCTTGGCAAGGAGTTGGAGCTTTGTGGGTTGGCGAGCTCGGCGATGGGTGCCCGACGTCGAGTGGGCTGCTCGGAGCGGCGCTACGTTTGGAGTTGTCTGGAGCTCGGAGCTTCGACGAAGTGGAGGTTGGCGATGGGTGGCGCTCAACCTTGGCGATGGAGGAGTTCGACGGAGGGTGAGCTCGGAGTTGGGCTCTCGGCGAAGGGAAGAGCTCGGCGACGGTGGAGGCGGAGCTCAGAGGCAGTTGGTGATGGGTCAAGAGTTGATCTCGACTGTGGCGGTGGCGAGCTCGAAGCTTGGTTTCGGCGAGGAAACGTTGAAGCTCATCACCTGAGCTGGGGCTTGGCGGCAGAGGTGTGGGGCTTCGGATGTGGCAAGTCGAGGTCGGCGACGGAGTAGAGGAGCTCGACATCGGAGGAACGAGAGCTGCATGGGTTTTTTTTTTTTTTTCTTTTGGTTTCGTTTGGTTTCTGTTTTGAAGAGGGGGAGAAGGTGACGTGTGTACGGGGTTCGGGCTTGGATCCCTTAACGGGTCCGAACCCGTATAGCCAACCCGTTTCCCTTTTTTTTTTTTTTTTTTTAAATTTTTATTTGGGCGCCTTGTTCGGCCAATCCGAGCACGGATTTTGAGGCGAATTTTTGGCCATTTTGCAGCTCGGTACGGCAGTACTCGGATGGTAGATCCGAGCTACGTGGCTCGATCTGGATGGTTGAATGGTGGCACGAATCTCGAGACGGGCCCAATTCCCAAGAAAACACGATCTTGTCGTTTAGTGCAGCTGGCAAGATCTGGGCCGTCTGATCGAGATCTTACACGAATGTTGAGGAGAAAGTGTTTTTCTCCGTTTGCAGGATCGGAAAGGCACTTGCTCGGCAGCCGACCGGGCTCTTTGATGTTGGGGCTCGGATGTGAAGAGCTCGGATGGGAAGAGCTCGGATTTCTCCCTCGCGCGAGTGGCTCGGCTCGGATTTCCGAGCTATTCGGCGCAGCTGCATTGAGATCCACTTTCCCGGTGCTGCGGAGGTCCGATCAGGGCGTGCGACCCTTCGTTTCGAAGCTAGTTCGAAGATCTACAACTTCTCTTTAGGAGTGGGATGAAGATTCACCCTCCTTCATGGTCAAAATAGCCCCGCAAGATGCTTGTCTTCATGAAGTTGATAAGTACTTTGGTCTTGGGGATTTTGGAAGAGGAGCTCCACTCCTAGGGGCAGAGAAGATGTGCTAGGAAGATCCTTGTAAGATGTGCTAGGAAGACCCTTGTGCTTGGAAGACCCTTGGGCTAGGAAGACCCTTGGGGCGAAGAAGAGGCGCGAGTGGGTCGGATCGCTAGTCGCTCGGCTAGGAATATTGAGCGACGTGGAGCGATCTGAGCCGCTGGATCTCAGCGCGGATCTCGAGGCGGGCACTGTTTCCAAGAAAACACTATCTTATCGTTTAGCGACGCTGGCAAGATCTGGGCCGTTGGATGATGGCACGAATCACGAGACGGCTCAGTTCCCAAGAAAACGTTATCTTGTCGTTTAGCGTCGCTGGCAAGATCTGGGCCGTCTGATCGAGATCTTACACGAATGTTGAGGAGAAAGTGAGTTTTCTCCGTTTACAGGCTCGGAAAGGCACTTGCTCGGCTAGCCGACCGGGCTATTTGATGTTGAGGTCGGATCGGCACTTGCTCGGCATCCGAGCGGATGGGAGAGCTCGGCTCTGGAAGAGAGCCATTTGTGAGACAAGTGTGAGGAAGAACTCTAGGAGAGAGTTGTGCTTCTAACTTGTCGAGGAGAAGGTCTGCCTTGGAGATGAGCGGAGTGAAGAGCTCGGCTCTAGAAGAGAGCTATTTGTGAGACAAGTGTGAGGAAGAACTCTAGGAGAGAGTTGTGTTCCCAACTTGTCGAGGAGAGGTCCGTCGCGGAGGCGAGCGGAGTGAAGAGCACGGCTCTGGAAGAGAGCTATTTGTGAGACAAGTGTGAGGAAGAACTCTAGGAGAGAGTTATGTTCCCAACTTGTCGAGGAGAGGTCCGTCTCGGAGGCGAGCGGAGTGAAGAGCTCGGCTCTGGAAGAGAGCTATTTGTGAGACAAGTGTGAGGAGGAGCTCTAGGAGAGAGTTGTGCTCCGAACTCGTTGAGAAGAGTTCCATCTCGGAGGTGAGCGGAGCGAAGAGCTCGGCTCTGGAAGAGAGCCGTTCGTGAGACGAGTGGGAGGAGCAATTCTAGGGGAGAGCTCTGGCTCCGAACTCGCTGCTTATGTGAGAGAATCAATGGTTGTGGGAGCAGTTCCGAATGGTGACCCTCTTCTAGCCTGCTTAGGAGCGAGCTTGCGAAGTAGAATCGAACCAAGTGTTGGACTCCGGAACCATCGTTAGAGGGGCTCAACGGTTGTGGGAGCAATTCCAAATGGTGACCCTCTTCTAGCCCGCTTAGGAGCGAGCTTGCGAAGTAGAATCGAACCAAGTGTTGGACTCCGAACCATCGGTAGAGGTATTCAACGGTCGTGGGAGCAATTCCGAATGGTGACCCTCTTCTAGCCCGCTTAGGAGCGAGCTTGCGAAGTAGAATCGAACCAAGTGTTGGACTCCGAACCATCGGTAGAGGTATTCAACGGTCATGGGAGCAATTCCGAATGGTGACCCTCTTCTAGCCCGCTTAGGAGCGAGCTTGCGAAGTAGAGTCGAACCAAGTGTTGGACTCCGGAACCATTGTGAAGTGCTTAGCAAGTTGTGGGAGCAGCTATGTAGAAGAAGCTGGACTCCGAACTCGTTGAGAAGAGGTCCGCCTTGGAGGTGAGCGGAGCAAAGAGCTCGGCTCTGGAAGAGAGCCAATTGTGAGACAAGTTTGAGGAGCAACTCTAGAAAAGAGTTGTGAGCTCTGAACTCGTTCAGAAGAGGTCCGCCTTGGCGGCGAGCGGAGGGAAGAGCTCGGCTCTGGAAGAGAGCCATTTGTGAGACGAGTTTGAGGAGCAACTCTTGGAGAGAGTTTTGCGCTCCGATCTCGTTGAGAAGAGGTCCGCTCCGAGGTGTGCGGAGTGGAGAGCTCGGCTCTGGAAGAGAGCCGTTTGAGAGATGAGTTTGAGGAGCAACTCTAGGGGAGAGCTGTAGCTCCGAACTCGTTGATAAGGGATCCGCTCCGAGGTGAGCAGAGTGGAGAGCTCGGCTCTGGAAGAGAGCCATTTGTGAGACGAGTTTGAGGAGCAACTCTTGGAGAGAGTTGTAGCTCCGAACTCGTTGAGAAGAGGTCCGCTTCGGCGGGCGGGCAGAGGGAAGAGCTCGGCTCTGGAAGAGAGCCATTTGTGAGATGAGTTTGAGGAGCAACTCTTGGAGAGAGTTTTGAGCTCCGAACTCGTCGAGAAGAGGTCCGCTTCGGCGGCGAGCGGAGGGAAGAGCTCGGCTCTGGAAGAGAGCCATTTGTGAGATGAGTTTGAGGAGCAACTCTTGGAGAGAGTTTTGAGCTCCGAACTCGTCGAGAAGAGGTCCGCTTCGGCGGCGAGCGGAGGGAAGAGCTCGGTAAGTCGCGGGAGCAGCCATGTAGAAGAAGCTGGACTCCGAACTCACCTTTCAGCGAGTCATGACTCGGAGAGGTAGAAATGAAGCAAGAGCAATAATTTCCAATGAAAAAACATAAAGTTTTATTGAAATAAACTAAGTGGCTGCTTCAATATGGCGAGCCCTTATTACATGCTATTGGCCGGATTACAAGCATCGGCCTTATTAAAAGTCAAGATTTTGCTTCTATGATAAGGGGAAGACCTCATGGGAAGAGCCGGGAGGTTCTGAGTCTTAAAGCTCGGCGGGCCCTTCGGTTCGTTTGTTGGCTCCTTAGGGGGGAAGCTTAGCCCCCTCTCTCTGGACGAACTTGGTTAGGTGCCCCCGCTGTTTGAGTTCTTCGATCTCCTCCTTCAGAGCCCGACAATCTTCCGTGTCGTGGCCGTGGTCCCTGTGAAAGCGGCACCACTTATGCTTGTCCCTCTTCTTGCCAGGTGTATTCATTCTCGGTGGAGCGCGGAGGAGCCCTTCCTTGTCCACCTCCATAAGAACTTCTGATATATTGGCAACGAGGGGGTTGAACTTCTCAAACCGAGGAGTCGGGCGGCGCTGGCCACTGCCATCCTTCTGAATCTTCTTAGCCTCTTCTTCTTCGGTCAGCTTTCGTTTCGTCCCTGAGGTAGACCCTCCGAAGCTTGGAGGGTAGGCGGCCTCTTCGGCACGAATGTACTTGTCACACCTGAGAATAAGGTCGGCAAAGTTCCGTGGAGGCTTCTTAGCAAGAGAGGAGCGGAGGCTGGAATTGAAGACGTTGGATTGGAAGGCGGCTGTTGCGACGGATTGGTCAAGGGAGGCTATGGACTTGACCTCCGCAGTGAACCTCTTCACATAGTCTCTCAACTTCTCTCCCTTCTCCTGGCGGAGCTGGAGTAATGAGAGGCTGGTCTTCTCTGTGTGTCTACTACTCATGAAGTGAGTGATGAAGAGGCTTTCGAATTGCTCGAAGGAGAAGATGGAAGAGGGAGCAAGGCGGGAGTACCATTCCCTAGCCGACCTCCTCAGGGTGGCGGGGAAGGTCTTGCAAAGTAAGGCGTCCGAAGCCTGGTGGATAAGCATGAGGGTCTTGAAGCTTTCGATGTGGTCCACGGGGTCCGACTCCCCCGAGTAAGTTTCGAACTTCGGGGGTTCGAATCCCTTCGGGATGGGAGCCTCCATGATAGTTCGGGAGAAAGGGGGTCTGCTCGGACGGATGGTTCTGCTGTTCGACCCCTCCCCCTCGTCTATCCGACCGATTCGCCTCTCCACCTCATGGAGACGGCGATATAGGGTATCGTCCCTCCCGCGGTAGTCGAACGAGCCTCTGGACTCCTCTTCGTAGGAGGGAGAGCCGGGGCTACGACGATGGTCGTCCCGGGAGCGGCGAGGGTTAAGATCATGCTGATGGTGGTTAGGAGCCGGCGGAGGAGAGGCGGACCTACGGCGAGGACTGGGAACCTGTTGGGGCGAAGGAACCCTTTGGGCCTCATTGTTGTTGGGTCGGAGGTTAAGAGCCTGCAACATCGTTGCTTGAAACTGCAGGAACTCGGCGCGAGTGATGGGCGCCTCATTGTTCCTCGGCTGATGCCGATCGGTAGGAGAGTGGCGCCTCCTCCTGTAATGCCCGGGTGACTCTCTTCTTCCCCTTCGGACAGGAGAACTTCTATAATCTCGGTGGTGAGGGGACCGCTCACCCGGGCGTTGTTGGCGGGAGGCTCCCTCTCGGGCCCGCTTCTCGTCCAGACGGTGGCGTAGGTCCTCTTCCTTCTTCTGATTTTGGGGATTGTGAGAGGCCATGGAATCCGTAGAGGTGTTGTGTATGGAGACGCGGTCCTGATTGAGCGGTTGCTTCATACGAGAGCCCCCCGCACCGGCATTCTGAGGACCGGTGGGAACCCTGGGGGGTTGCTGATTCTGAAGAGGAGGCTGATCTTGAAGAGGGTCCTCCACTTGAAGCGGGGGTTGTCCCTGCTGCGGAGCGGGTTGGATGGGGACTACCTCTTGCTGATCAGCGGGGTTGGATCCACGGTTGGACCCCCTAGATCTGACCTTTCTGGGAGGCATGGCTGGAGAAGAGCTAGTCGACGAGGAAGAGGCGGAGGCTATTCGTATGGTGTTCCCACAGACGGCGCCAATCTGTTACCGCTGATTCTGGTGTGGGGGTAAACAGATGAATTTGTGGGTTCGCGAGAAACCTGAATAGCAGATCCGAACCTGTTCGCCGGAGTTGGGCCGCTGTCTCCCGTCGAATACCTGCAAGGAAAGTGCGAGACACCGGGTTTGATCCCGGCGACGCACCCTCCGACGCTCTTGTCAGTAACCAGTGATATGATTAAGAAAGAGCTTTTTATTGAAAAGTATTGATTAACCTGTAACAGTGGTAGGTGGGGGGTATTTATAGTCGCCATGGGGGAGTTAATTAGGGATCTGATTAGAGATTTGATTTCCTGTGATAGGAGTAAAATCCTCCTAATCAGTTTAGGAAACTGATCCCCTAATTCCCGGTGAGAGCAAATCAGGCCTGTTGATTTGGTCAAATCAGTAACCCTGATTTTCCTCTTGCTGATCTGGGTTTGTCTTGGGTCGGGACCCGTACCCAGTTGGAGTGGATCCGTTCGCGGGTTATTGGATCTGTGAGAAGGAGACCCAGTACCCGCTTCGGACCCGCTGGTAGGTGAAATTACCGTTTTACCCCTGAGCTTTGAGATTCGCGTCCGATGTGAACGGTCCCGATTTAATCCTATTTTTAGCCATATCAACTACAACTCTCTAGTTGAATAATTTTTCAGATTTCTTATGGAACTCAATCTACCGTCCCTTGAACACACGCAAAAACTAACAAAAGACAGCCAAAGTTACAGCAAAGAAGAAACTTTGAAAGCTTGTAACTTTTGCTCTACTAGTTGGAATCTAACCAAATCAAACAATTTAGAAAGGTGGGAACATATACTACAACTCTCTAGTTGAATACTTTTTCACATTCCTTATGGAATTCAATCTACCGTCCCTTGAACGCACGCAAAAACTAACAAAAATCAGCCAAAGCTACAACAAAGCTGAAACTTTGAGAGCTTGTAACTTTTGCTCTATTTGTCGGAATCTAACCAAATCATACAATTAAAAAAGGTGGGAACATATACTAAAACTCTCTAGTTGAACACTTTTTCATATTTCTTATCGGAATCAAAGCACATAACTTCTACTCTGCTTATCGGAATCTAACCAAATAAGGTAATTTGGAAATGTTAGAGTCTCTACTACAACTCTCTAGTTGAATACTTTCCCAAATTCAGTAAGTAAGAAGCTCAAAAACATAGACCAAGTCAAATAGCGAGCACTTTAGCCAAAGCTGGCTGCTGTGTCTTGTAAAAGGCATAACTTCTACTCCGCTTACCGGAATCTAACCAAATAAAGCATTTGGAAAGGTGAGAGTCTCTATTACAACTCTCTAGTTGGTCACTTCCTCAGATTCCGCAAGTAAGAGGCTCAAAAATAACAAATAAGCAAAACAGTGAGCACTCTCAGCCAGGCTGGCTGCTCTGTTTTGTAACGACCATAACTTTTGCACCACTTATCGGAATCTGACCAAATAAGGCACTTTGGAAAGGTGAGAATGTCCACTACAACTTTCTAGTTGGTCACTTCTCCAAATTCCGTAAAGAACTCAAAGTTCCAGCCCTTCGAACACACTACAAAACTAACCCAAAACAGCGAGTTTTCTATTTTTTCCTTGAAACTCGTTGTTTTGGGGAAAACGTTCGTTTCACCCATCAAAAAAACTCCGAAAAAATCCACAAAAATTTGAGCATGGTAATAACATCCCTAAGAACCTCTAAAATAAATTTGAGGTAAAAATTCCACTTTTAACATAGTTAAACAATTCTAACTCTAAAACCACAAATATTGAATCTTTATGGTTCTATTTTGTGTTCTACCAGTTGAATCGTTGCATGCTCTTTATTCTAGTCCATATGCACACTAAATTAACTCATTACAATGACATACAACAATAATAACCATAATAATACTAAAAACGAGCATGAGAATGAGAAACCCCCACCTAACAAAGTGTAGGAAGAACTAGCCTGGCCTTCTCCTCCTTACTCCTTGTTCTTGATCTTCCTCAAGAAAACCTCATGAAGAACCCATGAAATAAACCCCTCCTTTATTTTGATTTTTGATCTCTCTTTCTTTTTCTTTTTTTTCAATTTTTTTCCCAAAAACAAAACAATTAAAAAGTAGAAGGAGAATGAGAGAGAGAGAGAGAGAGATGGAGAACAAAAGGGTTTCTTTTTGCCCTCTTGTGTTTCGGCCGGCCAAGGAGGAAGGGGCAGGGGGGGGGGACCTGAGTTGGGGGGTGTTTTATAAGAGAAGGTTGGGGTTAGTGGTGGAGAATGAAGCCATGTGTCACTCTTCTCATGGTTTAAACAACTGATGTTCAAAATGCAATTTTATGTCACAATCGACACCCTACTCATCCCTAACCCTTCATTTTGATCATGATTGATCAAGAATAAGAGGTATTTCCCAAAATCACATACTACATGATTTTGTACAAACATACAAAATCGATACAATTCAAATACGTACATATATCTGTATATACAGATAATTTTTATTCGTTAAAATGAATAATCTCTACCAAAGATATTTTAATTTAGAAATAATAATAAAAATAATTTTATTACCTGCTCAGAAGATTCCAGTATCAATTTGATACAAAACAGATATATACAAACTAGTATATAAGTATAGATAATGTTTATTAACAAAACCAGGTGATATCCCCTAAAAATATTTCATTTCTGAAAATAAAAATAAATTACTAATTTTTAATATATGCTCGGGATTTTCCAGAAATTTTCTCAAACGTATTTTACAAGATTTGTACAAGTGCACAAAACTGATACAATACATACATATATATATATATATATATATATATATATATATATATATATATATATATATATATACTTACTAGTATATATATCTAGATAACTTTTTATTTGAAAAACCAAGGAATTTCCAAAAAAAATATTTTAATTTTAAAAATAATAATTATATAAATATAATATCTGACCGGGATATTACACCTTTCTTTTCGCTCGAGCTCTGTAAACAGCTCGTTAACATAGTACAATGAGTTCAACTCCTCGCTTATCGCTCGAGCTCCGAAAATGACTCATTGACTCCATACAACGAGTTCAATGTCTTGTTCTTTGCCCGAGTCCTTCCAAAAATCCCTTATCTTCATGCAATAGTCTTTACGCCCAATGCCGGCCTAGAGAGTTGTCTCTAAAATTGTTGGACACAAACAACAAGTTCAAACGTTCAATTATGTCCCAGATTTGACTCAACTAACTTGTCAGGCACAAACGGCAACCAATGTGAACTCCATCCCAGAATTGCTTCTACAAACTTGTTGGAGTTTTCTCGGTGAGTGCCCTCCAAAGATCAACTCAATAACTTAGCAGAATTAATTGGGTTTTTGTTGACAAAATGTTGATTACCTGTAATGAAGGGGGAGAGGCTGGTAATGTGGAAGATTTCTCCAATTAAGGGGATCCAATCAGTTAGTATCTCCTTATTTTGGGGAATTTGATTGCTAGCCTTAACTGGCTGGTCAATCTTTCCTATTTGGGCTACGAATCAGCCTAACTCATGGGCTGAGCAGAGATGATGGGTCTATGGGTGGCCCATATTCTGATCGTGGGCCGGTAGCTGGTGTGAAATTACTGTTTTGGCCTTAGGAACCCCGAGATTCGTGCAGGAATCGTACGACCCCGATTAGATTTAATTTTTACCCATACCATAACTCCTCACTCCTAGAGGTTGGGTGTAGCAACCTTCGAAAAGTAGCTTTCTCCTGGGGATGTCCAGGACTACATCCGAATTTTCTTTGGGCAATAATCGTATTCCAAAATTTTAGTTACTTTTATCAGGATTTTTCATTAATTATCCAAAATTTTAATTATTATTTCGAAATTATTAATTAATTTTCTCAAATTTATAATTATTTATTGGATTCTAAATTAAAATTTCTAAATTCATAATTAATTTCTGAATTTATAATTATTTTTTTGAACTTTTTTATTAATTATTCCAAATTTTAATTATTTTTTGGATTTTAAATTATTTTTTTTGAATTTAAAATTACATTCGAAACTTTAATAGAAAATCAAATGATGGTGTGAATCAGAGATCTGGCGATCAGTATTGCACTACATTCGTGGGTCCCTCGAAAACCATCATCCAAACCGAACCCGGGTGGGGCTCGGCTTGGCCGACCCTATGGCGGTTTAGCTTGGTCGAGCGCTGCTCTATTCTGCTTGGATCTGCTCAGATCAGGTCAGATCTAAGCAGGACACGGCTTTTAAGAGTAATCAGAAGGCTAGGCTTCAGAGAAAAATAAATTTGATCAAGTGTGGTGGCTCGGATTCTAATCCACAGCCTTGGGCTCGGTAGCGAACGTTTTAACCAGTGGGCCAATCAACTGATCGGATGCAATTATATTGCCTATATAGTTGTGACAGATCCATTTGATGCTTGGACATCGGAAAAATTAACAATACTAAAGTGTGGGTGCTAGGAACTGAACCCACGACCTTTAACTTAATGACTGGACAACTTAACTAATATGATGATCCATTTTTTTAATTTGAATATAACATCCATCTTTATATAGCTTCTCGCCTTATTTGGTGTTTAGTAGACGCATGAAGCGTCAAACCCATGGGGGGCAAGGGATGCCAAGCTTGGCCGACCCCACCTGGAAGCTGTGGTCCGACCGACCCCCCGAAGGGTTTTCCTTTTTAGGAGATCAGACAGGTGATCTAGGGCGTGCAACTTTTTAGGAGATCCAACTGGTCTTAAGGTGCATTTTTGCGAGGGGCTTTAAAGACAAATAGAGCACCGCACCTAGACACTTGTGTTTCTTCTGTGAACTTGAACGGCAAGCTGAGCGCCGAACCAAGGGGGGATCCAATTTTTCCCGAACTTCGGCAATTATGGTGCCTTTCTTATGAGGGGCTCAAACGAAAACCCGTCGAGGGATGAACATTACTAAATTTGAGGAGCATTTCGTGAATGGCTTGGATTATGCACCGAGAGATGAGGCAAGCTAAATTGATGATTCTTCGTGAGTGGCTTAGACGATGAGCCGAGAGACGATCCAAGAGAAATTTGTAGTTTTTCGTCAGTGGCTCAGATACCATGGGAGGGATCAACGGAGCAATACTTAGAAGTTTTCACGATCGCTTAGATACCATGTCGGGGGATGAGCCAAGCAAAAATTAGGAGATTTCGCGAGTGGCCCAGACACCATGCCAAGGGACAAACCAATAAAAAATTATGAGCTTTTTCTCAAGTGGCTCAGATTACTATGCTGAAGTGAATATTAGGAGCTTTTTCAAATGTGGCTCGGATGACCATGCTGAGGGACAAGCCAAGCTAATTTTTGGAGCTTTTCACAAGTGGGTCGGACTACCATGCCGAGAGCCGAGCTAAGTGAAAATTCCGAGATTTTCGCGAGTGGCTCAGATTAGCCAAGCGAAATTTAGGAGCTTTTTAACAAGTGGCTCAGATTACCATGCTGAGGGACGAGGGATGAACCATGCGAATATTAACTTTTTCGTGAATGGCATGGATTACCATGCCGAGGGATGAGAGGCAAGGCAAAAGAATTTTAAAAGTTTTTTTGCATGGTTCGAAGAACACGCCAAGGGACGAGCCTAGCAAAATTTGGGAGTTTTTCGCGTATGGTTTGGGGAACGCACTGAGGGACGAACCTTGCAAAATGAGGCACGACCCTAACCTGCCAAACCTAGGTACTTGTTGTGCATTCTGTGAAGGGCTCGAATGACAAGCTGAGAACTGAACTAAGGGGGATCTGGTTGGGCTGAACCTAGGCACTTACTGTGCCTCTTCTATGAGAGGATTGAATCACAAGCTGAGTGTTGAGCCTGCCGTCTTCGGCCACTACTGTTGTTAGGGTTTCAGATGTTTGGGACCCAGATGAACGAACCTCCGAACATAAGAAATCTTCTGCGCTTGGTCTTTCTTAATGTGGTGACTCATTGATTAGAGTCGATGAGTTGTAGGAGCAGCTCTAGAGACGAGATGGACCCCGAACTTGATGTTCCTAGGCTAGTGATTGTCGGAGAAGATCTAAGACAAGTTGGGCTCCAAACTTATTGTATGAGAGTTAGCGTGCTGCAGGAGTAGCTCGAGTTCAAGCTGAACTCCAGAGCGGGATTAGCTTGAGTCACGAGTTGGACTCTGAACATGTTGTTTGAGATTTAGTGAGTTGTGGGAGCAACTCAAGTGATAAGCCGAACTCCGAAAAGGGAGTAGCTTGAGTCACAAGTTGGACTCTGAACCTGCTGTTTGAGAGTTAAAGAGTTACTGGAGCAGCTCGAGCGACAAGCCAAACATCAAAGTGGGAGTAGCTTGCGTCACAAGTTAGACTCCGAACCTACTATTTGAGAGTTAGCAAGTAGCAGGAGCAGCTCGAGTGACAAGCTGAACTCCAAAGTGGGAGTAGCTTGAGTCACAAGTTAGACTCTGAATCTACTGTTTGAGAGTTAGCATATTGCAGGAGCAACTCGAGTGACAAGCTAGATGCCGAAGTGGGAGTAGCTTGGGTCACGAGTTGGACTCCAAACATGCTATATAAGAGTTAGCGAGTTGTGAGAGCAACTCGAGTAACAAGCATGACACCAAAGTGGGAGTAGCTTGAGTCACGAGTTGGACTCCGAATCTACTGTTTGAGATTTAGGGAGTTGCGGGAACAACGCGAGTGACAAACTGAACTCCGAAGTGGGAGTAGCTTGATTCTCGAGTTGGACTTCAAACTAGTTGTTTGAGATTTAATGAGTTGTTAGAGGGAGCTCGAACGAAAATGGGAGCATTGAACTCATTATTGAGAGCTAATGAGTTTGGAGGAGCTCGAAATAGGAGCAGATTACCGAACTCATTGTTGGAGTTAATGAGTGGTTGGTGTAACTCGAAATTGGAGCTGAGCATCGAACTTGTTGTTTCCATCTAGAGAGTAGTACAATAATTCATGAAGAAACTCTAAGTCTCTATGAAAAAATCAAACTAAGTAGCTGACTTGGTGCTAGCTTTTATTACATGCATTGACCATTATAGGGGTTGGTATTATTAGAAATCTCAAAAATCTAGTGGAGAGCATTAAGCATTTCATTAAACTTCATTAGGTGCCCAGGCTCACTGGTCTTTAATATCTTCTTGTTCCCCATGTCTTTAAGTACATAAGCCCCTGAGAGGACGAATTTGGAGACCTTATAGGGTCCTTACCAATAAGAAACGAGCTTTTACTATTTGTGTGACTCAGAAATACCGAGGAACCCAAAGGGGTTTCTTTTAGCTCATCAACAGGTTTCGACTCAACTTGGTTCCTCTCTTTAGGGAGCTCTAAGGCTTCAGCAGGAGGACCGAGCCCCCCATTGAGAGCTGTGTAGCATGCCCGAGGCACTTTTGACTTTTCTTGACTTCTCCTACCACAAGAACTTCACCTTCATGTGGAATGCCGAAGCTACAGCATGGAGAGCTGCTAAGCCGGGGTGACCGAGAATGGCATTGTATGCTAACTTTACATTAATAACCATGAAGTCCATGGCTTCAGTTCGGAGAGTAGGGGCTTCACTTGCTATTATATTGAGGATGACAATCCCTTCAAGTTGGACTAGAACCCCGGAGAACACATGGAGGGTGTACCCGGCAGGTGTCAGGCGGTCACCGGTCATCTTGCTACCTTCGAAAGCTTCGAGGAAGAAGATGTTCACCGAGTTACCATTATTTACCAAGATGCGTCCCACTTCATAGTTCACCATGGACAAGCTAATCTCTAGATCATCACAGTAGGGGCTTCAGACGCCTTCAAGAACTCGGTCTGAGAAAGTTGCTAGGACTCCCCAACTCTTGGTCGGCGACATTGTGCATTGAGTTGACTTCTCGGATGAACGCCTTTTCGGAGAAGTAGGACACCCCTCCCATAGGACCTCCATGGATCGAATGAAAAATGGCCAGGGGCTCAGATTCCTGGTCCTTAGGATCTTTCTTCGTGCGCTTATTAGCTCCTCGAGCCGGCGGAGGTTTGACTTTGTTCTTCTGGGTGTATTCGGAGAGATGGCTGCGGTAGATGAGAACTTTGATTTCGTCTTTGAGAGTTTGACACTCATTTGTGTCATGGCCATGGTCTTTTTGAAATTTGCACCATCGACTCTTGTCTCTCCTGTTGTGCATTGGGTTCAATTGCCCATCTCCTTCAATTTTTTCACGGATTCTTTATATGCTAGCATTGAGAGGGGTGCACTTGTCGAAGCGAGGGACCAGAGGATGGTGACATGTTGGTGTATGCTCTAGAGGCCACCTGTGTATTGACATTACTAGTTTACATTGTATCATGATATTTATTTCATATTTAGGCATTTCATTTATTGCGTTATTTATAGTGAATTAAATGAACATAATGAATTTCTTAGAATAGTAAGTTCAATACCATGGGATATCAAGTGTATGACTTGATTGTGAGATCCTATTGACTGAAATCATAACACTGTTCTTAAATGTCCCTAGTCAAGTATTATTGTGAATTAGGACAACGATAATACATAGAGAATAGTGTGTGCGTAGACGGATGAGCATTCTCATGGGTCATAGATATGAGATATCAAGTCTTCACATAGGTACATATTAGAGTAATAATGTACTGGACTGACCCATCATGAGAACACTTCATAGATCATTATGTGAGTGTCATAAGTGGTTCTCACAGTGACCATGGTGTACGTAGTCCTTTGACTTGAAGTTATTACGGTTCCCTACATGAGAAGTTATATGCTTTAATGCAGTCAAATGTTGCCTGTAATAAGTTGTGTGCGTGGACGGATGACCATTCTCACAGGTCATGGATATTTGATATCAAGTCTTTATATGGATACATATTAATGTACTGGACTAACCCACCATGAGAACGCTGCATGGATTGTTATGTGAGTATCATAAGCGGTTCTCACAGTGACCATGGTATACGTAGTCCTTTGACTTGAAGCCACTACTGTTCCCTACATGAGTATATGTTTTATTGCCGTCAAACGTTTTCAGTAATAAAGTAATTATAAACTCAACTATTAAATATACTACAAATTATGCGGAGGGATGTGAGTGACTTAGATAGGATATTTTCCTCTTACACAATGGAGTAATATCTATGGGCCCTATAACCCCCATTCCAGACAATAGGTACTTTTCTGTGTATTTTCTATAATTTGATTTTTGTAAATTTATTTTGTGCTAAATCCATTTCGGATCTTGTATTAAAGTGTTTTCTAATCGAGAATTTATTCATTTTGAATAATGGTATATTTGAACTTGTTTTCTATCCCTAATTGATCGACTATTCATATTACTAATTTTCGGATTTTAATAAATTGTTAAACTCAAATCCTATTGTGATGCACATTATTATTATTATTATTATTAGTATAATGCACGTGCGATGCACGCATACAAAAAAACATGTATGCTAAATACCCTGTAAGTATGAGAAACGCTTCAAGTACTCCTTCAAGTATTCGACATTCTTTCCTTGTTGACCAGAGTTTTGACCTGAAGCATGTTTTTTGCAAAAAGTTCATTAGAAGTTTTCCAAAGCACACCCTGCTTGTCACTCACTTTGTAATTTGTAAATGGAGAATAAAAGTACCTGTAACAATACTTGTGATTAAAATGAATTGATATGGCCCCAAAATTTAAATATCATGCATAAGACCACAACAAATACCAAGTGTAGATACTAATTTCAACTATAGTCTATACAATACTTACAGGAAAAAACTATCTGAATAACAATAACACGATTTGATTAACTCAAACTACATAATTATGAGAGTTTTTACACTGATGCGCAAACTGTTACAACTTCCATTAGGTGTTTCTCCTGTTACTGTAAATTTCTATATTCCTCCACCATTTACATCACGGCAAAAGAATTACACCAACAATGGGCACAAACCAAATGCACATTGATGCAACAACCAACCAACCAACCCAAGGGCTCCTTTTCTCTATATTACATTTTAAAACAAATAGACCTACTAATTCTGTCAATAATTAACACATTTACAGGATCCTCTTATAGTTCTGAGCCTTTTCTTTTTTGTCACGAACTTCTCCCACCATTTTGCTTCTTCTTTTCTAGTCTAGCCGCTTCGTTCAGCATGTCGCCAGCATCGTTATGCATGTCAAGCTTAGCTAAGGCAACTGCCTGCATGTAGAACACGGTAGGCCAATGAGGATAAACACATTGAGCTTGCATTGCATCACGAAGTGCAGCATCAGGCTGATCACACATATAGTAGAGGCTCCGCCTAGCGTACATTGTAGGCGATATCATTGTCCCCACGTCTATGAACTATTTGAAAAGGATAAAATGAAGTGTTATGATAAGTAGTCATTATTGCAGTGTGTTTTGTGGGTAGTGTGTATGAAAATACGCCTACTTGTTTATCTCCCTCTTGGTAGTAATGTAGAAAGAGAAAACAAAGATATTTTTGGGAGTTGTAATGTTTGTATTGATGATTCAGAGACTCACTTGAGCCTGCATATACATATCCTCTAGATTTGCCTGGGAATGCTATGTATGTAAATAATGTATCATGCATATATGGTATACATTTGTACTGTTATAGAATATAAATTTGTGTAACCATACTCTCTATTGTAACATGCTATAACAATGGGACATACTATAAAACCTCTAACCTCATACTTCAACCCCATTATGCCTCATAAATCTATCTCAGTTCAATATGTGCTCTAGGATTAAACTTTTTTTTTGTTGTTTTTACTGATGTTCATTTAGGCAATGATTTTAATTAAGCCATAAAAAATCTTCGGAATCTAATTTCAAAAATAGTGAAACAATGAAGATATGAAATGGTGAAAAGAAGAAACAATAATCACTAAGCCTAAGCAGGCCAAAGAATACAATAGATGGGCATTGCATGTACTGCCTATTACGAAAACCACAATAGAATCCATCATGGAGCGAGCTAATACATTATATAGAACTTCAATTTAGAAGCTCAACTGCATATGACAGATCACCAATCATAACAGATAAGATTTATGTCAAAAAACATGTGGATTATTTTTTGCTCATTGCTCTTTGAAAACATGTAACTCTGGTCTCTAGCAAATTTCTTTTGGGTGTTTCATTAACCCTTACAGCTTGATTTTAAGAAAAATCCATTAGCGATGAACAGACTATATATGTGTATGTTCACTTATATACAGAATATAAATGTGCAATGAACAAATAGTATCTATCTGTGTTTACGTACCTACTGATGTGTCATAATTACTAACTTGAGGGCAGCAAAATTTAATGAATTAACCATATGAAATGTGGTATAGGTGACAAAAGAAATCATTGATTGTGTTTGTTCATCTACCAAAGAGTTACATAGTGGCATGATAGTAAAAAGCTTTCAAATCAAATGGAAAGAATATGCTGAAATTTGACAACAATATCCAGTAAATTAAGGTTCTAAGCATACTTGAATTCCATAAAAAATATTGCCTAAGAAATCCAAATCCATAAAGAAACGTAAAAGTGCATAGAAGGGTATGTAGAACCAACCAAAACAAAACTACAACTGTGTTTTCTAATTGAATAACACTTCTTTGTAGACAAATAGTCAATAGGTAAGAAAAACCTTTTAAGGTCAGAAAGGAAACTGGATAAATAGCAGTACACTTCAATGCATTTTCAGAGTATAACAGCACTCTGGCAAATCATTATGGGTTTCAGGATATTCCTATACAGTGGATGTCAATAGAAACACTAATCTCTGGAATGATATTGAAGTAGGAATTCCTTTAGTGGATGATGAGAATTAACCCTACATTTTCACAAAACTTATTCATATAGCTAACAACTTGTAAATTGAAGCATTACCAAATGTTGAAAATGAAGCATGCAGCATTTCTACTTACATATCATTAGCACATGCACAGATATTGATCTCAAATATCATCAACATAGAATACGTAATACTAACACAGAAATATTACCCAAGTCTTCAAATACATACTCCAAGTGCGAATACATCAGCACATAAAGCTGTTCAAAACATCCCAAAGTAGATAACAGAACCCTTAGGAAAGGAAATACACATAGATAGTTCAACTAAGATTACTAAAAATATGAAATCCTAATAATTAGATTACTGAAAATATCACTGCCAATCAACTAAGATTCAAAAAAACTTACTGGTTTTGGCCTATGAAAGTCAGTGATGTTGTTATCCTGAAGCAACTCATAATCATCCACATTGAGGGCATAGTTCTTTTCAGACTCCCTGATCAAATACAAACACAAATATCAACAAAACGAAAACTACTCGACAACCAAAAAAATCAAAAACAAAAAAGGTCATCAAAATTTTCACCTCTTTTTCTTCTTCATCTTCTTCATCCTCTTCCTCGACATTATCTAGTATGAAACCATTTTTTTCATACTCATCTTGACCCTCTTCTATTCACATCACAAAAAAGTCCACACACAAAAAAAGTAAACAAAAATTCCAAAACCCTTGAAATGATTTAGGAACACAAAAGGTCACCTTCTTCATCTTCCTCATCGTCATCATCATCGTCATCTCCCGCACCAGCTCCAATGTCTTCCTTTCCCGTACTTCGACCATCCTCTTCCTCCTCGATCTGATCTACACGCAAAACCGACCAAAATGGATGAAAATCTTAAACGAAATTTGAGAAATCGATGAAAAATATGAAGTAAACTCACCTTCTTCGTCGGAGAGCACCGTTCTGCCAGCTATTGTGAAATGGGGAACGAAACCCTAACCCCAGATCGCGAATTCTTGAAAAGGGTTTTTTTGACGGAATGAAAGCCCTAGAATTTGATGGAGAGATTCGATGGTAATTTTGAGGAGTGCGGATTTGGTGGAGGGAGAGGAAGAGACAGTTTCGATTTTGAGAATTGAGGATGCGATGGAAGGAGATGAAGAGATGGTTTTGATTTTTTTAGGGAATAGAATTTTATGAAGAGATTGAAGTAAATGTTAAGTGAAAATTACTATTGTGCCCTTTTTTTTGTATGATTCAGGGGTAAAATTTGACAGATTTAACCCTACATTATTTTTTAGGTGTGTTATGTTTATGGGGGCATGATAGTAAATAGCCGTCAAAATGGGGCTTTGCTTAATAATAGTATAGATTATTGTTATTCTTATTGCTATTGGTATTAATATTTGTTATTATTGTTGTTATTATTGTTGGTATCGGTATTATTATTTTTATCATTATTATTAGCATTATTATTATTATTATTTTGTTTTAAGCCCGAACATGCTCAATTTTATATGCATTTCACTATATGATTTAATGTATATATATATATATGTATGTATATTTTAAATACCATATTGTTCTTTCTTGATTATTTTCTTTTTGATTAAATTTGTTCATGAAAAAATTTTCGTTCTTCTTGATTGAGCTTTTCTTGTTGAACCTATTATCTTTTA
Source organism: Hemerocallis citrina (assembly GCA_017893485.1). Lineage (NCBI taxonomy): Eukaryota > Viridiplantae > Streptophyta > Magnoliopsida > Asparagales > Asphodelaceae > Hemerocallis > Hemerocallis citrina. The sequence goes on along the minus strand of CM030365.1, from coordinate 28,973,112 downwards.
TTTAGTTATATTTTGTTGAACCTATCCTTTATCGAACCCTAAAACCCAATTTCATTTGTTCTTGACCCAAAACCGCTATTATTGGATCCTAAACCACTAACCCAACACCCTATTTGTGCCCTATAAATATAATTCTGTTGTAAATCCTAAAAATTACACATCTTCGAAACCCTAGCCGCCTATTCTCTCTACTCTCTCCTCTCTCCTCCTGGTTTCTCTTTCCCCGATCAGAACCCCCTACTGTTCACTATCTTCCGCCCTTCTTCTCTGGCGAACTCCTCACTCCGGCGACCTACCCCTTCGCCATCCCTCGTCGATGCCCACACAGCCACCGCCAGCAACCCCCCAGAACCACGACCCTCCTCCTCTTCTGCACTCATCGACAGACAACAAAAACCCCAACCCACCTTATCGACACTGCTTCCACCGCTCGCCCACCGCCGCGTCGACTAGTAACGCCACCACCGCCGCTGCCCTGGGCCCTGGCCGCAAGTTGCAGTGTTGCCATTGCCCTCTTGCTGTGGTGGATTTGGGTTTCTCTATTGCACGTAGTTTGCACATATGATTTGTGTTAGTTCGTGGGTTTGTTGCTTCGGGATTGCCATCCCGTTATTCTTGGTATTCGTTTTCACCATCTATAAGGCAAGTCACCATCTTCTTCAATTGTTAATTATATCAAATTCAAGTGTTATTGAAATTCTTGCAAGTAGATCATATTCGTTATCATATCTTTGTGTTGATCATCTTCGTTGGGTCTATTGAGGGTTTATACGAGCTAACCCCAATATTCTTTACACTAAAGATTGGATCTTTCATTCATTCATGTAGAATTGATAATAGGGTTAACCGTATAATCATAACACAATTAATTATTGTAGAAACAACTATTAGGTTGTATGTTTAGTTGATTGTTTGTTGTTTGATCGATGATAATTTAGTATATGTATATGACCTTATTTTTATTTATCATGTTATTGCACTCATCATGTTGATTACACAATTTATTGACTAAATAATCGATGCCCATCATGTTAATTAATTTATTTTCAAGAAAACTACACAAAACATTTATATCGCTTGCTAACCTGTATATTAACTGCTGTTCTGAACCAGTAAACGATCTTAAAAAGAATTACTTTCTGAATAAGAATTGTTTTCCTATCTTTCTAGTTTCCAGAACATTTTGAATTTTTGAATTCCGAGTTGTGTAGCAAAAGTTATGCCCGTTTTACTACAGCTGTGTTTTTTATTTCAGATTTTCAGATTTTTGTATCTTTCATATTTAAATGTTAAAATTTTGCTCTGAAAATTTCCAGATTGTTGCTTTACATGTTTAGAAATCTAATAAGTATTTTTTAATGAATTTAATATTGAGTTTTTGCTGATTCTAAAATTAAAACAACATTATGTCGATATTATGCCTGAACATGAAACCTGTAAAGAACAATGTGTTTGATCTAGCTACTGTTGTCGGTATTTGAACTTTAAATATGCGTTGGAACAGTGTGGAATTCTAGTTTCTAAATTTTCTGACAGATTCAGTTATCGATTTCTGGAATAGCGGGAAACTGCACTTTTGTACAGACTACTCTTGCTATCCAGAATTTTATTTTTTATTTTTTTAATAGATTAATTATTCCTCTATCGTACTATTGCATGAATCCATGTATGTATGTTGCATTGCATGATCCTAGTGTCTTATTGTCACCATTCTAAGTGTTCTATCTAAGTTATCGTCCTATTGTTCCCATATTGATACTACTGTTCATCTCATATCTTATAATTGCATATTGTATTGTTGCATTAATAAAATAATTAATAAGCCGGGGTTTAAGAAATTGATTGGAGTAGTTGATGATATAGTGACTGTACACTGAAGTGTGGGTCTTGTTTCCCAAAATATTGTGTGTTGGAGTTATTGTTATCAGTTTATTGTTGGACTACTGACACAGTATCCCCAATTGACCGTGTATTGTTTTTATTGAGTCAACCAGTGTGCACCAATGCTGCAAATAATGCTATCATACCATGTACATGATCTATAGAATCTTCCACTTAAGTCTAAAATGAAATTAATTGTATGCATCAAACCTGTAATATGGGATGCAGTACTACATGCATTAGTTAGAATTAAAATGAATAATAGAATTAAGGATTGACACAACATCGACATTGCATATTGATTATCATTGTTCCTATTGATATCAATTATTGGCTAAGTGTTATTGTTATTGATCATCATTTATTGTTACCGAATATTGAATCATTGTTTATAGCCATTGCATCGAGTACCATGATATTGATTATTGATTATCATGCCATATTATTGATCCCTAATGATTCACTGAAATCATTATTATACCGTTATTCCATTGTTCCCTGCTTTCTATACTTGCTATCCACGACTTGCTCTAAGGATAATTTTTCTCCACTTTTTAGATGAAGTGTACACAAGTAATGAAGGAGAATTGCCTGCTGGGATTGGAAAACAGACTTTCTGAAGATTTAATGTTGTCTAATTGATCATCGTTTTATTGAACTATTGTATTGAGACTTATTATTATTGTGTTTGGGATTTATTCTTGTATTGGGCTTATGTCCCGAATTTTTATTATTATTTCCAGATGTTGGATTATTATTGTATTTGAATATTTCATATTATTTATTCCAAGTATTATGTTCATGAGATTATCATTATTGCCTACGCAATTGTTCTGCATTGATTATATTGTTGAGTTGATCGGATAAACAACTTATGAGTAACGCTAGTCATTCGCTGGGCTAATGTCAAATACTCGTATTCTGTATTTTGGGAAGCGGGGCGTGATAGGCCCCTTGATTGAGTGAGACTACAAAATGCATGGTCATGCTCATATGAGTCAATATGAGATATTGATCTCATTTGTTTTAGTAAGTCTACCCGGACATCACAAACCAAAGATTGAACTATACAAGAGTGATATGCTTTATGCCTTATGGTCAGCTAAGATATCTGGACAAAGGGACTAGACTACATGGTAACAATGGTCACGGATAGGTTATGTCAAATTACTGACATTCTCGTTACTTGAGTAGTAGTGATGTATTTCTAGATCCCGTGCACTATTTGTAATACACGAATATAATTTTCGTATTACTGTCAACCTAATGGGAACCTACAGGGTCACACATTTAGAATGGATTGAAATTTGGATTTAAATTCATAAGATGAATTAATTAGAGATCCAAGTAAGGCTTGGACTCCTGACATTGGTTGGACATTTAATTATATTAAATAGGCCGACTAAAGTTCAAAGGCCCACACACAAATCTGATCCAGGTCAGATTGTAAGCCCAACAACCTCATTACTCTCTTAGGATTGGTTTTTTGCACCTATATATATGACACACGTGAAAAAAGACTGTCGTTACAGAAAGTGAAAAAAATCCTAGCCGTCACAGAAAGTGAGAGAGAGAGATCGTGAGGAGGAACATCCCCTTCCCGCAGCTAGCACCGCGGACTGAGGGACTGTCGTTTTTCATTCCGTTTGAGTGGATACCATAGAGGCACCACAATATTGCAGTGTTGTGATCCATCTTTAAGGTATAACTCCTAAACACAATTTATTATTTTCGCATGGATCCATGGCTAGGTTTCAAATTTTGTAATTTTTCTGCTGTGTATTTAATATGTGATTGCATTCGAAACCTAGCAGTGGTATCAGAGCCACTTGCGAAACCATAATTTGGTTATGTATGGTATGTGATTATTCATGATATGTTCGCACTTTTGGAAGAAAGATTTATATGTGATATAATTTTTGCAACAGTTGTAATATATGGATTCGTTTATGTGTTGGTTGTTAACATTGATGCCATGCTAGGCTAGCACTTGGTTTGGAACCATTAAAAACCCTAGAGCAGTAAGATGTCATTTGCAGTGATGTTAGAGTTTTTTAAAGCATGAAGAGTTCATGCACTTACGTCATTTGCATTGGCATTATGGTTTCTTAAAACATGAAGAGTTCATGCTTTGGTGGTGGCAAGGGATGATGAGGCAAAGTTTTCTTCAGAAACCTCCATGCCAACTCTGCATAGGGCAATATTGATTCTCCGAAAACCAATCCTTTTTAAATAAACTAAATAAAATCAATACAACATATTCTTTGTTTATTATGTTATGTGATGCATGGTGCGCGGTTGTGGCATTAGTTCTGTGATGAATGGTTTAGTTCTGTGATGCATGATTTATGTTCTCTGATGTATTGTTTGTATTTGGGTATTTTGAATACGGCCTGCGTGTTGTGTCTCTCTCTCTATATTCTTAATGTAATCCTTCGTCTTTACATTCCGATTGTACATTCCTTATTTAGATGTAAATGTAATCTTTCTGAGGCAAGGAATTGGCAACCATAAAAGGACAAGATTGGGAAGCTGCTTGGAGAAGACGGCATAATCCATTCGTTCAGTTTGGATACTTTCATTAGATTGGGAGAATCAGTGTGTTAGGGCCACAACCTTGTCACATATATTTTATGCTTTTAATTTTGTATGAAATGCATTGTTTAGTAATGTTGAGATCAATTAATAAAATAATAAAATCCCTCAAAGTAAATATTAAGTCGGAATAAGATGTCTTCCAATGCATGGCACTCGTCTAGGCTAGGATCGAAAAATGTAGGTCTGCCAAAGTAGTGTGCCTTTTATCAATCCTAGTGAGATGCGATGGGATAAAAGTAATATTCAATTGCCAACCATTGGGTCTGACTTAACTAGGATATTTCAATAGGATTGAAAGTTTAGATACATCGAGTTGGGCTTTAGCCTATGAAATAGATTAGAATAAGTGTTACTCACCCAACTATCCAAGAGTTGAATACGATGTAATTGGGAAGTGTTCCCTACCTAAATAACTAAATCTTGGGTGATCAGCCAAATCTGATTGAGAACTAGGTGAAATATGGATATTGGCCTACGAGAAAATCTTGCGATGGGATTTTCCGAGTCAATGATGAGGGTCGTTGATTTGAATAAAAAATAGTAGGAGGTGTATTTAATAAAAGACCTTATTAAATATTTCAATGTCATGATATATAATTTGCAAATTTCTGTTTAATATTTCAGTTAAATGATATTTACTTTATATATCACTGTTGATAAATTCCCATGGCATCCAATACATCAAATAACCTACAATTGCGATATGTCCTTGAGAATGACAAACTGTCCAGGATAAATTTCTAGATTGGTACACAAATCTAAGGACAGTCCTCAGACATGAGAAAAATTTGTATGTTCTAGAGCAGCATATTCCTGATCCACTTGCTACAAGTGCCCCTCGCACCTGAAAGGATGCTTATAAGAAGTATCACGATGACACATTGGAGTTCGGTTGTCTGATGCTAGCCACCATGAACTCTGAGCTTCATGAGAACATGGATGCCTACGATATAACCGTACACCTCAAAAGGGTCTATCAAGATCAGGCTAGGCATGAGAAATTTGAAGTCTTAAAGAAAGGCATTATTTCAGTGCAAACTGGCAGAAGGAAGCCTTGTTGGAACTCGTGTTCTCAAGATGATTGGGTACATAGAGAACCTGAAAAAGGCTTGATTTTCCTTTAGGTCAACAGTTGACCACTAACTTGGTCCTGTAATCGTTGCTGGAAAGTTATAGTTTATTCGTCATGAACTACAACATAAATGAAATTGACAAACCTCTGCCAGAACTGCTAAGCATGTTAAGAACTGCTGAGTAGAATATTTGTAAGGGAAAGACCATTATGATGGTTCAACAAGCCAAAGGTAAAGGCAAGGGAAAAAAACAGATTAAGAAACCCAAGGGCAAGGGGAAGGGCAAAGGCAATTTCAAGCGCAGCACTTCTGCCTTGAAACCTAAGGGTGGGGTGGCCAAGGAGGGCACATGCTTCCACTGTGGTAAGATCGAACATTGGAAGAGGAACTGCCATAAGTACTTGGAGGAGCTTAAGAAGAAGAAAGGAAGTGAGACTTCCACTACATGTATTTTTGTTATAGAAGTCAATTTATCTACTTCTGCATCTTGGATATTAGATACTGGATGTGGATCTCACATTTGTGTAAATATACAGGATCTCAAAAAGGAGTAAACCATTGGCTAAGGGGGAAGTTGACCTAAGAGTTGGAAATGGAGTAAAAGTTGTTGCTTTAACTGTAGGGACTTATCATTTATCATTGCTCACTCGGCTTATCATTGAGTTAGAGAAATGTTATTTTGTGTCTGCTATTAATATGAATATTATTTCTATTTCTTGATTTGACTAGAAAGGTTTTTCATTTATAATAAAGGACAAAAGTTGTTTTATTTACTTGAATGATATCTGTTATTGTAGTGCACAATTGAGTAATGGACTTTATATTCTAGACCTCGAATGCTCATATATAATATAAATACGAACAAAATCAAGTCAAATGATACGAACCTAACTTACCTCTGGCATTACCATTTGGGCCACATAAAAAAGAACCGCATATCAAAAATCCATAAAGATAGATTCTTGGACTCATTTAATTTTGAATCACATGAGGAATGTGAACCTTGTTTGTTGGGCAAGATGACAAAAGCTCCATCCACTGAAAAAGGAGAAAGGGCTAGTGATCTTTCTGGTCTCATACATAATGATATCTAGGGACCTTTCAACACATTGGCTAGAGAAGGTTTTCAGTACTTCATTACATTTACTGATGATTTCAGTAGATATGGGTTGGTGCATCTAATGTAACACAAAGCATAGTCATTTGAAAAGTTCAAAGAATTCAAGAACGAGGTAAAAAACCAACTTGGTAAAAGTATTAAAGCACTTCGATCAGATCGAGGTGGTGAGTACTTAAGCCAAGCTTTTGATGACCATCTAAAAGAGTGTGGGATAATATCTCAACTCACTCCCCATAAAACACCGCAATGGAAGGTGTCTCTGAGTGGAGGAACCAGACCTTGTTAGACATGGTCTGATCCATGATAAGTCGTGCAGATCTTCCAAGCTCCTTCTTGGGACATACTCTATTAACAGCTACTTTCACACTTAATCGTGTTCCATCTAAAACGGTTCAAGAGACATCATATGAGATATTGTAACCCCTGTGACTCATTTTTGTATTTTTTTGTATTTAATTAAATTTCTGGTTATTTTATTTTATTTCTGATTGTATCTCTTTTCGTCCCTTTTGATTGTGTGTTGTTGTTCTCCTTGTGATTCATTTTTGCTTGATTCAGCCTTATATTCTCATTTGATTGATCTAAAATTTGTTCTTGACCTTTTTTATTGTCTAAACCTAATTCATGACCTATTTATCTTATATTGGACTCTTTTCTTTCTATTGGATAATACTCAGTTGACCCAAACCCGCTCTAATTCTATATAAACCATCCTAATTACACCATAACCTTAATTACCAAACCCTAATATCCCTACTCTCTACCTACATCCATTCCCCTACCCTACCCCAATCTCTCTCTCTCCCGATCCCCCTTCCTTGCTTTCGTCGTCTTGATCGCCGACACCGGCAGACCCCGCAATCCCCCGTGCTTCCCTTTATCCACTGCACACCCTGTGCCGCCCTATCCCCGTCGAGCCGCAGCGACCCCAGCCCTTCGTCTTTGTCGTGTATATCTCTGTCTTCGTCTTCTACTGTGGTCGACAACAGCCGAGGGCCTCCCGTCGTGCTGTCACCGCCCGTTGCTGTAGTGCCACTAGCCGCAGTCGTCCCCTTTGTTGTTGTCGACACTCTTGCGGTTTGCTGCTGCTTGTGTGTGTGCGTGTGAACACGTGCACCGCCGTGTTGTGTTGGTGTTGGTTTGTGTTGTCTCTTGTTTGTGTTGTGTTCATCGTTCGGGATCCGTTCCTGTTATTCTCTTCTTCTTCTTCATCGTCGTTTTTAGGCAAGTAGCTTGTATGAAATTCTTGTCATACAAGTTAAATACCGTAAGTAGTCTTGCATGCATTTGTTTTGTACCCTCATGATGATCATATATTTTGTTTGACGATCCGTTCCTTCATCTCTCGATATGATTAGTTCACAGTAGTCGTCACCCATTGCATGAAACAATTTAGCTTAGATGGACATCTTGATATTTATGTTTGTTGTGACATATTGTATGTTGTAGATGATTGCCTCATAGATGTTTGTATGATGTGCTATCTTATTATAGATTGTTTATTCACATGCCATCCTGATTTGAGTTGCCGATATACCATGCATTGTATGTCATCTTAGATTAGACCGTTTGTAAATAAACTATTTGATAAAATGCATAAATGAACTTTTGTTTCACTGTTGCCGTATTTTTGTACAGTGATTTCGACCCTATTAACATCAGTAAAATAAATAAATTTGTGAACATGATTTATAGGTTTTGTTTTCTAGTTTTCAGAACTTTCGACGGATCAGAATTCCAATTTTTGATGAATGAGTTATTACTGTTTTACTGCAGTCAAATCGTATATTCCAGATTCCGAACTATGTGATTTCTGAATGAAATATTATTTTAAAACTGATATTAAAAGTATATATTGAAATCTATATTTTGATGAGTATGTTTAGACATGACTGAGATCAATCCCTAATTTTTTTGGAATTAATTAACGACTTTTATATCTCATTTCATGTTTATGAAACTAATCGATATATCTCCAAACTGCATGCTGTTCAGTAAAGAATTATGTTTCCAACCTGGTTCTATTCGTTTTTTATGAAAACTTTGTGAATATAAACTGTAGCCTGATTTGTCTAGTTTTCTACCCTTTTGACGGATCTGGATTTCAAATTGTATTTTGTGAATTATCTCTGTTTTGGTACTGCTATGTCCAAACTTTCAGAATTGAGATTTTGTTGCATTACTCTATTTTCCCAATTTTATTGATTTTACCTGTAACAGCCTAGATTTTTAAATAATGTTTTTGATATTAATAAATGAATTAAAATAATTTTTGGTGATTTATTAAACATTTTCTGATATTTATCTTTTTACACATACAAAAAACATGCAAATAGTTTCTTGGAAAGTTCAAAGTCAGAAATTATTTTGGGGAAAACTATTATTTATTAGTAGGTATTATTTATGAATTCTCTGGATTTTTCTTATATTTATTTGACCTATTTGCAAATATTACAAAAAGATGGGCTTTTTTGCAAAATTACCACTTGGAGTAAAAACTCTAAATTTTCAGATTTTTGGGCTGAGCATGATGGCTAGCCAACTCAGAGGTAGAAAGTTTACTTTTTTTAATAGATTTGGTTTATTTCGCAAATTTCTTAAAGAATGATCTTTTTGTAAAATTGCCACTTAGAGGCAAAAATTACAAAATGTGTTTTTTGGGTTTGAAAATAGTGTTTGCCATATTAGTTGGTTATTTTTGTTTTTAAATTTAAATTTAATTGGTTAATCTAATTTTCTAGTATAAAGATTTATATATGTAAAGATATATTCAAAAGGGATATTTTGCAAAACCTGTTGAAAACCCTAATACCCTATTGCCGGCCTATTAAAGGAGTGGTGCAGCCGTCTCTTAGCAGAATTATACAAAGGGTTTTCTTCATTATTAATTTATTGGAGTTTCGAAGCGAGGATCATGGTTTTCTTGCGAAAGGAATGACTTTTCTTGTTCTCTTTATTATTTGGGTTGATTCTTCAATAAGGTGAGTAACGTATGTTTGTTTTCGTACCGTTCTAAGCATGTTGTATGTGATGATCTATCTATTATAAAGCATGTTAGGGGATTGTATGATGATATAATAAATTTTGATGGATGCATGAAGAAAAATTGAATCTTTCATGAAAACTATGCTATTAGTGATTAAAATTTCATATAGATGACTTGAGATTGTTAAAGAACCTAATAGAAACCATGAGTAGCTTGTTTTCTTTCATATGCTTGCTGATTTGATTGAGTTTAATGAGTTGTATATTGGTTATTGCAAAAAGTGAATAAAAACCTAGTTTTACTGTGTATGAATGCATATGGCCTGTTCTTGAAGTTTTGATGAATATAACTTGATTAATTCATATAAAAAATTGCTTTTATTCATGAGTAAACTGATGTGAGTAGTTTCATTTATGTTTAATGAATTACATGAAGAGTTATTGGATCAAAAGATCAAATTTTGAAGTGAAAAGATGAGTAATTGTTTTCGGGTCTAATGGTGAATGGCCGAAATTGGTTTTTTGTGATATTTGTGAAGTTTTCAGTTGGATCTCGATTTTTTTGTTACTGTGATAGATTTGAACAATATACTACACATGTACATTGATTTCTTGATGTTTTACTGATGCTCACACCTATACACCTATATACATATATAGTCTACTGTTTTGAAGATTTTAATAAAAATTGCTCTTTTATGATTATAATGAAGTTTGGATTAGTTTTATAAACTCCAGTATGTTAGACAAGTTCTATTTGATCATCTTAGGAATTTTATTTTGCTAATGTATGATTTTACAAACAATAAACGAAGTATTAGTAAAAAGGTGCATAAATATTAAAGCTGTCGAATTTTGAATTGTCGGTCGACTGTCAATTTTTTGAACTAAAATGACAGTCGACTGTCAATTAATTGATTTTGGGGATTTTTGCATGTCGGTCGACCGGCCACTTTTTGTACTGTTTTAACGATCGACTATCAGTGCCTGTGCTGACTAATTTGTTGAGTTTTCTTCGTGTTTCTTGAACGATTGTTTCTTCGATATTATGGATTTTTGATATACTGTTTTTTAATACGGATTAAACTATTTTACAAAGAGTTACATTTTGATTATAATAGAATTTAAATTGAAGGTATATGACTTTATTAAATGAAATATATATGCTTTTGATGTGTCTAATTTATATACAAATACTTGTACTCATTTACTAATAAAAATTGCTTGTTTTCGTGGATATTGTCTATAATTCATCTTATTTCTATTGGATTTCATTTAATTAATTATTTTTGAAGAAATAATATTTTTGATGCAAAAAGTAAAGATTTGTGGAAAAAATCAACAAACAAAGTAAAATAATGGATTTATCAATTTTTATTGTTTTGTTGAGTTAAAAGTGTGACAAATAATTTTAAAAGGATTTTTATAAGCTAATATGATTTGTAGTTAGTTTAATTAATTTTAAACTAATTAAATTTATTTTATTTAAAAATCCTAATTTCTGCTATTATTTTGTGTATGCAGCAGCACGTGGTTGGCAGAAAAGGAAATAATGGGAGAAAAGAGAAAGAAATAAAATTCTGGATTAAAAAGGAAGGAAATAAATGAAGAAGAAGGATTATTCTGCAAAAAGTGCAAACCCTAACTCGCTTCCCGTTCTCTATAAGTACAAACCAAAGGAAGAGAGAAGAGGTTGAGAGGTGACGGCTGAAATCAATCATATCAAACAAATAAATAAATAAAATAAAAAATAAAAAAAGAGAGAGAGACCCTCTCTTGTCTCCTGGCGCACGGATCAAACAAAAGGAAAGAAGGGGCAGCAGCTTCTTACTTCGACGCAAGAGACAGCGACAGCAGACAGAGGGCCCACGTGACAGGTGGGAGTGCTTCCTCTTCTCCTGGCGCATGCATTGACGAAGCAGCAGTCGCTCAACAACTTCGACAAGACAGTGCCTTCCCTTGACACCTGACGTGACAGCAGGTGTGACGTCTGTGCACTCGGTGGAAAGAAGAGACGACAGGCGGCTCTGACGCATTTGCTGGCGTGCTGACGTGGCGATTGGACATCTGCTGACGGCGACGTTTTGGGTTCAACTTTTGAGACAGAAAGACAGAAGAGGGGTTTGCATTATCTATTATCTTTTTGTATCTGATCTTCTTCTCTATATTTTTTTGATGCAATCCAAACATTTTTATTAATTGCAAATTGAATATGAACTGAATTTATTGTTCTAGAGGCTAAGATGTAGCCGAGTTTGTAGAACACAAATTTTAATTCCTTATTATTACTCTATTTTTCCTAGTTGTGTTTAATTTTTATTATTTATGCGTACAACATGGTGGACAGACATTTGTATGATTTTTCAAATCATAAAGAGACCGAACAGGTTATTTGTGATTAATAAAAATTAACACCGTATATTTGAGGACGTGACCGTTAAGAAATCCAATTTCTCAATTAATAATTTGATGGATAGGCGAAGAATTAGTTGAGAATAATTTTTAGACTACGTGGATAGAGTGGTTAATATCTTTAGGATTTTGGTATACAATTGGGAAAGATAATATTTTTATTTATAAGGAATTATAATTTGTGTGTGTGATAAACGAGGTGAACCAAGAGCCCTAGAACTAATTTTACCATTAACAAAGTACAAGAGCTTCATAGTTTCACAGCCTTCTCCCTCTTCACAAATTTGGTTAGCTTTAAGTAGATTAATTTAATTTAGTTGTTTTCCCATTTATTAATTTCGATCTTCCAAATAGTGATTAATCTAGTAATATCGGTACTCAATAAAATATCTAGTCCCTGTGGGTTCGACACTCTACTCATTTAACTATATTACTTGTGCGTTTTGTACACTTGCAAATATTCACACCAAGTTTTTGGCGCCGTTGCCGGGGACTAGTTATTCTTTTATTGATATTGAAAAATGCTAGATTATTGCTAGTTTGGTTTTTTGTAATTATTTTTATTTTATTATTGCTTTTACATCTTTATTTTCTTTTGACTAACTTTTACTTTTATTTATTTTTCTTATTTTATATTTCAGGACATACAAGCACATTATCATGGGGAACAATGAAAACAGGCCTTTGAGAGAGTATGCTATGCCCTCAATTTATGAAGCAAGCATAAAGAGACCGGTAATTGAAGCTACAGATTTTGAGATTGAACCGGAGATTATTCTGTTGATTCATAAGACTGTTCAATTTTGGGGACTACCGCACGAGGATCCTTATGCTCACATTTCAAATTTTCTAGAAATTTGTGACACTTTCAAGCACAATGGAGTATCAGATGATGCAATTAGATTGAGACTCTTCCCTTTTTCATTACGAGATAAGGTTTGGCTTGGCTACATTATCTACCACCAGGTAGTATTACTACTTGGGAGGGACTTGCACAAAAATTTCTAGCCAAGTATTTTCCTCCAGCAAAGACAGCAAAACTAAGAAATGATATTTGCACATTTACTCAATTTGAGACTGAGTCTTTGTATGATGCATGGAGTTATTAAGAAAGTTTCCTAATCATGAACTACCGAAATGGCTGCAAATGCAAACATTTATAATGGTTTGGGAGTTACACATCGATCTATGGTTGACGCAGCAGCTGGTGGTGCACTAATGAGCAAAACTTACAAAGCAGTCTATGATCTTTTAGAGGAAATGGCATCAAATCATTACCAGTGGTCTTCAGAGAGAACAATGCCAAGAAAAGTGGCTGGAGTTTTTGAACTTGATCCTTTTTCTACTTTAAATGCAAAAAATAATATTTTATCTAAACAAGTAGAAAATATGAATTTTAATGCTATTCAATCTAATATGATTTGTCATCTTTGTGCAGGAAATCATTCAAGTTCAGATTGTCAAGTGGGGAACCATTTTGCTCCATCAAATGCCGAACATGAAAATTTTGTGTCAAACTTTCAAATGCAAAACAATCATTATGCAAACACATACAATTCAGGATGGAGAAACACCCCCAATTATCCATGGAACTACAATCAAGGAGCAGCTGTACTACATCAAATTTTTTCACAGCAAGAAAAGAAGTCGACACTTGAAGACATGTTTATGCACTACATGCAAAGGGTAGAAAAATACATACAAAACACAGATCTGGCAATTCAAAATGTTGCAAATTCAACTTCGGCTTCCATTCACAATCTTGAGGTACAAATTAGTCAAATTTCAAATATTCTTAATGAAAAAACTGCAGGAATATTACCAAGCAACACAGTTGTCAACCCCACGGAAGATGTTAAGGCAAAAACACTAAGCAGCGGGAGGACAATTGAGCAACCACAAGAAGACAATGGCGAACAGAATGTGGTTGAAAAGCAAAGTGTGATTGAACAAATTGTGGAGGAACAAATTCAGCATGAGCAAGTAATGTATGATGTTTTTAATTCCATAAATTTTTCTCCTGAAGAACAGTCATCCATTCAAGTAAGTGAAACTCATTTAATTGTCGGCGAGAAACATAAGGCTAAATTTGAAAAATCACTTATAGAAGTATGTCCAACAAATTCAACAAATTTTGAACCTGAAAAAGAAAATATTTTTGAACATGTTATGTACTTGGATGCTGAACCTTCTATTTATTCATTTTTTCAGCATAAATTTAAAGAGGTGGGGGAATCAAAGACATCATCATCAAGAAGAAAATGCCTTAAATTAGAGCTTGAACCTGATCCACACAAGAAGAGAAAAATTAGAAAGGATGTTTTAATGTTGTTGGATCTTGGCGTTACATAACCATCTCACCCCCATGTCTGGGTGAAGACTTAAAACTTAGCGCTTCTTGGGAGGCAACCCATGTTTTATTTTATTGCATTTAGTTTTGATTTATCTTTTAGTTTATTTTATTTTAATTTTTGATTTTATTTTGTAGGATTGCATAAATTTTGAAAGTCGCCGGGCGGAGCTGTTTTGAATACCTTCATTGATGGCTATTTTTGAGCAGTATGGAGTCAGAATCTGGAAAAGTGATTCAAAGAGAAATTATAGAAAATTGTCTTAGCTTTCCAAAAAGAAAAAAAATCAGCCCATTTGGACATTTACAGCTCCAGATATCTCCAAAATACTGAACGCTGCGCGTGCAGAAATTTAAAGACGAATCAGGGGAGAAATTCTAAACTTTTTGCATTCTTTTTTGTTTTTCTTTTTCTTTCCTATTGAGGACAATGTGATATTCAAGTTTGGGGGGAAGGTTTACAAATTTATGATTTATTTTTTAGAAAAAAAAACAAAATTTTGAAAGGATTTCAATTAAGCTCACCATTACACTTTTGAGTTCTTCATTGAGATAAGCATTGAAATAATTTTTTTGGGATAAACAATTTCTTATAAAGGAAGAGTAAGCATACTTATTTACTTTAGAATTATTGAGTTTCAAAATTACCTACAAAATTGTGTGGGTCATGCTATTATACATAAGAGACAATTGTGATGCTTTTTCTTGTGATTATTCCCTTTGATCTAGTCCTAAACAGAGTTTAAGTAAATAGAGTAGTAATAATGAAAAAAAAAATTATGAATAAAGTCAATCTACTCCAATGTTTTGAGTTGCTTAGTAACTAGGGGTATTCATCACCAATGTTTACTTTTACGTAAAACGGCAACTTGAAATATGAGTATGCAAAGCACTTTAAGTTTGTGACTTGTTGAGTAACCGGGTGAATTCATCACAAATGTTTTGCATTCGCGTCAAAAGGCAAGTGACAACTTGAAGAAGAGACTAAAAAATTTTAAAATTAAAAATTAAAAAAAAATTTTAAAAAAAAAACTCTAGTTTGCTACTCAGTTTGTAGTAGTGAGAAGGGATAATCACATATTGAGTTGTTACATACTATAATTACATTAAGTGCATGACAAATATGATTGTGTTTGGAATTATGAACAAATAATTCCACTGGAGAAAGTGGGTATGCTTGGTTTTACTTTATTTGCTATTGTTTATATTTTAATTGAAGTTTTGATGCTTGCATGATGAGAATTCTTGGTGTGATGGGTTGAGCCTACTCTTGATTATTATTCCCTTGTTCATGATTCTACTTTTTGCTCGAGGACAAGCAAAATCTTAAGTTTGGGGGTATTTGATGTGTCTAATTTATATACAAATATTTGTACTCATTTACTAATAAAAGTTGCTTGTTTTCCTCTGGATATTGTCTATAATTCATCTTATTTCTATAGGATTTCATTTAATTAATTATTTTTGAAGAAATAATATTTTTGATGCAAAAAATAAAGATTTGTGGAAAAAATCAACAAAGAAAGTAAAATAATGGATTTATCAATTTTTATTGTTTTGTTGAGTTAAAAGTGCGACAAATAATTTTAAAAGGATTTTTATAAGATAATATGATTTGTAGTTAGTTTAATTAATTTTAAACTAATTAATTTTATTTTATTTAAAAATCCTAATTTTTGCTATTATTTTGTGTATGCAGCAGCACGTGGTTGGCAGAAAAGGAAATAATGGGAGAAAAGAGAAAGAAATAAAATTCTGGATTAAAAAGGAAGGAAATAAATGAAGAAGAAGGACTATTCTGCAAAAAGTGCAAACCCTAACTCTCTTCCCGTTCTCTATAAGTACAAACCAAAGGAAGAGAGAAGAGGTTGAGAGGTGACGGCTGAAATCAATCATATCAAACAAATAAATAAAAAAATAAAAAATAAAAAAAGAGAGAGGGACCCTCTCTTGTCTCCTGGCGCACGGATCAAACAAAAGAAAAGAAGGGAAAGCAGCTTCTGACTTCGACGCAAGAGACAGCGACAGCAGACAGAGGGCCCACGTGACAGGTGGGAGTGCTTCCTCTTCTCCTGGCGCATGCACTAACGAAGCAGCAGTCGCTCAACGACTTCGACAAGACAGCGCCTTCCCTTGACACCTGACGTGACAGCAGGTGTGACGTCTGTGCACTCGGTGGAAAGAAGAGACGACAGGCGGCTCTGACGCTTTTTCTGGCGTGCTGACGTGGCGATTGGACATCTGCTGACGGCGACGTTTTGGGTTCAACTTTTGAGACAGAAAGACAGAAGAGGGGTTTGCATTATCTATTATCTTTTTGTACTTGATCTTCTTCTCTATATTTTTTTGATGCAATCCAAACATTTTTATTAATTGCAAATTGAATATGAACTGAATTTATTGTTCTAGAGGCTAAGATGTAGCCGAGTTTGTAGAACACAAATTTTAATTCCTTATTATTACTCTATTTTTCCTAGTTGTGTCTTAATTTTTATTATTTATGCGTACAACATGGTGGATAGACATTTGTATGATTTTTCAAATCATAAAGAGACCGAACAGGTTATTTGTGATTAATAAAAATTAACACCGTATATTGGAGGACGTGACCGTTAAGAAATCCAATTTCTCAATTAATAATTTGATGGATAGGCGAAGAATTAGTTGAGAATAATTTTGAGACTACGTGGATAGAGTGGTTAATATCTTTAGGATTTTGGTATACAATTGGGAAAGATAATATTTTTAATTATAAGGAATTATAATTTGTGTGTGTGATAAACGAGGTGAACCAAGAGCCCTAGAACTAATTTTACCATTAACAAAGTACAAGAGCTTCATAGTTTCACAGCCCTCTCCCTCTTCACAAATTTAGTTAGCTTTAAGTAGATTAATTTAATTTAGTTGTTTTACCATTTATTAATTTCGATCTTCCAAATAGTGATTAATCTAGTAATATCGGTACTCAATAAAATATCTAGTCCCTGTGGGTTCGACACTCTACTCATTTAACTATATTACTTGTTCGATTTTGTACACTTGCAAATATTCACACCAGCTTTCAAAGAAATTGATGTATTGTGACATTCTACGACTTCAAGATATGATTTTCAGATATTTACTATATTTAATACTTTATTTCAATTCTGGAATTTGTGAGTATATTAAAGGAATTTGAATTTGTTGATTTTAAAGAAGTTTTCTTAATATAAGAGTATTTTATAATGGAAATGAAAGCTTTTAAAAGGAATTTTGTGTTCTTAATATAAGAGTATTTTATAATGGAGTTGAAAGTTTTTAAGAGGAATTTTGTGTTGATGGTTGAGTTGAAAGTCTCTAGAGGGTGTGTGGGACCCTAGATACCGGCAGTTGAGATTTTGTGGATTGGCTAGTTGTGGTCTTGATTGTTGATCAGTTGAGTTAAGTCCGGTAGGGTACACCAACTCTAGGAGATTTGTAATTAAATTAACTTAATAAATATAAGGACATGTACTAGATGGTGATATTCCGGGACGATGGTTGAATATGCCACAGAATGATCCAACGTGAGTGTGATTGATCTCCAGTATTTCAAGGACGAGAGCGCGCTCATTGGATGTTTGTGCAATGAGGATTCCAGGATGAGCTGCGGAGTGAGGCATTCACCAGTATTTCGGAACGATGGATGAAATAGGCAACAAAATTATCCACGTTAGTGAGATTGGCCTCCAGTATTCCAAAGGCGAGAAGCGATACTTGAAAAATATCTAAATCTAGTAGTAGTCATCGTAGTAGGATTAATTGCATAACGAGGGATCTAACCCTATAATGTGGAGAACGATAAGGGCTTGCATCGGACCTATGTAGTATGGAATGCATAGAACCCAACAAGTATACATTAGAGAGTCATCATCCTGCATTTGTGTTTTCTTGACTTGGTTTTATGCATGTTTGTTTTCTATTTTCCTACACTTTACACTTAGTCTAGTTTCACTTGACGTTTTCATGTTTTATTTATTATTATTTCATATTCCTTTTGTTATTACTATTGGTATATGTTGTTTATGACATTATTCATTATGTTTTATTCATGTTGTATTTCTTTTGATGTCACTCACACCGTTATGGTTGACTCCTGTAATTTTGGGGGTTAGGGTTATCTCTAGCCTCATGTTTTACAAGCAGGTACCTATAGCTTGGAATTTGGATGGATGTGGTAGAATTATAATGTTTCTTATGTAAATTATAAAAGAATGTGTTATGAAAGATATAATTGTAATTCAAGGTGTTTAATTTTTCGCTGTGCTTTGTGAGAAATTGATGTAATAAAAGTTGAAAATTTTATCTGTGTTTTGGCTATGCTTACTATTACATTGAAGTTGATGTTGAGAATTGTGCCATGTATTTCTGAGATATTATATTGGAATTTCGGGACGATACAGAGATTGATATCAGAACATGCTTCAATAGTAATGAAAAACATAGTATAAAAATAAACCTAGATATAGACATTAGAGTGTGAGTACCTAGGTGTAGACATTAGAGTGTGAGTATCACATAGAATTAAAACAAGATGTTATGGTTTGGGATATGGTTGAGGTTTTTCCAGGGGGTATTGAGGTGAATGAGAATTGTGTTCTGATGCTCTAACTTTTCCCCTCATTTTGCAGTAATCAGTAGAATGGCAGGACCCAGGACCAGGAATGGTGGAAATGGTGATGGAGCTGAAGGTTCCCATGGGGCAGGACTTGATCTTGAGACTGAGATAGCCAGGGTGTATCATACCTTGCATGCATTCTTGGCAGCCAACATGGCACAGAATCAGATATAATTAAACAGGTTGAGTCCTTCTAGCAGATGATGCTGCCCTTTTTTAGTGGCAGTCTGATCCAAATGAGGCTGATGATTGGATTAAACAGTTAGAGAAGGAAGTTGGCGTCTGGTGGTAGTCAGTGAAAAGGACTTTTAGGGATCAACAGGTGACTTGGAAGGCTTTTCTTAGGGAGTTCACGGACCGTTTCTTTCCTCTGGATATTCAAGAGAAGAAGGCAACGGAATTCTTGAATCTACAGCAAGGCAGTATGTCAGTGCGCGAATATGAGACTAAGTTCGCCCAGCTATCAAGATATGCATCAAAGCTGATTATTGATGAGGCTAAGAAGGCCAAGAAATTCGAGCAGGGCTTGACGCCGAATTTGAGGTCGCAGATGATACCATTGGTCATAAAGAGGTTTGATAAGCTGGTCATGAGGTCAGCAATGACAATAGAATATATGGATCAGTTCCAGAAGAAGCAGGAGACCTAGAACAGGAGCAAGAAGCCAGCATCAGCAAGTCAGAGTGGGAAGAAGTTCCCAGTGAAGCAGGGCAGGTTCAAAAGCCAGAGCAGAAGGCACCCGCAGCTCAAGGGGTGACCTGTTACTACTGTAAGGAGGCAGGTCACTTCAAGTCAGAGTTTCCTAAACTGGAAAAGCAGACTTGTTTCCAGTATGGGCGAGAGGGGCATACTAAGCTTTTCTGCCCGCAACTCAAGAAGGAGGGTGCAGGTGGAAGCAAATTTCAGACGCAGGGGCGAGTGTTCGCATTAACTGAGGAGGATGCAGGTAACTCAGAGGATGTGATCTAGGGTATGCAAGAATTTTAAATTTATTTATTTAATGTATTAAGTGAAACTTTGTTTAAGAATAAAATTGAGATTTGAGTATCATTCTTCATGTAATAGGATTTATTTTAGTTAATGGAATAAAAGCAACAGTTTTATTTCATACTGGTTCTTTGCATATATTTGTGTCGCCCAATTTTGCTAAAGTCTTATGTGTGGAACCTAACGTGTTTCCATGCAGAGTATTGTCGGTGGCAACACCAACAGGGGAAGAATTGATTGTTGATCGATATTATGAGGGCTGTGATATCGAGATTGGTGGGAGATTATTTGGCATTGACCTCATTGAGCTGAAAGTCTTGGGTGTGGATGTGATCGTGGGCATTGATTGGATGGCAATATATGATGCCACAATTGAATGCAAGAAGAAAGAGGTATTGGTGAAAGGATCAGGAGGCCCCGCATTGACTTTTCACGGGAAGAAGAAGGACCGGAAAGTGACTGCTATGGTATCTAAGTTGATGATTCCAGATGAAATCAGAGGCATTCCAATTGTCAGTGATTTTCCTACGGTATTCTTGGAAGATTTACGGGGATTGCAGCCGCAGCGAGATGTTGAGTTCTGCATTAATGTTCAGCCGGGGGGTGCTCCGATTTCTAAGGCTCTGTACAGGATGGCACCCGTAGATCAAGATGAAGTTAAGAAACAGATTGAGGAATTGCTTAGTAAGGGTTTTATCAGGCCGAGTTCTTTGTCGTGGGGAGCACCAGTGTCACGCCCCGCTTCCCAAAAAGAATACGGAAAAAAGATACGTAACAAAAGCCTAGCGAATGATTTTCATCATCCATAAGCTGTTCAAGAAATCTTTACAATATCTCACACAATAAATCAGAGTCGGAAGGAAAAGTGTCAACCAACATGCAAAATTGAAACCAAACACCAACAGAAATGTACTTGGAACCAAATACAATATTCTCAAATAAATTAGAGTCTGAAGAAAAACAAATATCCTAGGTCACATCGCCCAAATACAAATAATATCCAAGAAACCAAATACACTTTATTCAATGTTCAAGAAACAATAAAAATGATAATAAAGCAGAACTCAAGCACTAATACATCATCTCGCCAATACCATCTGGCAGTCGTCCATCCTGATCTGCAATTAATAAATTTATAGGAGAAGGAGAAAAGAAGAAAACAAGTACTCGTCAATTGCAAATCGCGGGTCACAAATAATGTAGGATACAAGCACATGGGAAAACTAACTAATAGCATGGCAGTCAACTAGCATGGTATCCTAACAGTACAGTGTTTATGTCAATATTAGTGTCATATGGCAACTAACAGTCTCTAGTAATAGTAACTCAGTATATCAGTGAATCAGGATAACAGTATAACAGTATAAGTTCAACAGTATCAGTCTAACAGTATCAGTCAAACAGTATCAGTTTTATGTTCTTACAGTCTTGTGTGTATTACTAGCTAGGTAGCACTTCATGCGCCCCAAAATCATATCACATGGTTGCTACAACAAACAGTTTCACTTTTTAATTTCATAGTGGACCATGATGGGGCAGTGTACTCAGGTATCAGTAATAGTAACAGTAGCAGTGACAGTAACAGTCAGAACCTAGTGGTTCTCTTCTACTCTACACCTTCCTATAGGAAGTAATGTAGACAGGATCAGATAACAGTAACAATTACAGTAACAGTATGGAACACTAATTCCCTTCCAAGTACACATTTCCATATTTTTCACTACTAGATCTTCCCTTAAGAAACCCCGGCTTGGTTATTTTTATTATGGTCATCAAACATGCATGACATGTACGAAAAAGTGTCAAACTAATATGGTATAATCAGTTTCAGGTTCAGGGAAACGAATAAATAATCATAGATGATATACAGTCACACAAACGAGCAAAACAGTGTATGTTCATATTCAGAACAGCATGACAGTACAGTACTAAAATAGTGATTCTTGTCGCTAAAGAAATGCAAAACTGGATCCGTCGAAGGATCTGGAAAATAGACATCCACATGAATCCAACGAGTATAATTAATTCAAATGGTACTTCACAACATCTTAACTCAAAACAGGTTTGAAAATAGAAAACATTTTCAGTCAGAAATAAGGAAAACAAATTTTCAGTCAGAAAAACAGCATTAAAACTCATCAATGAAATCCACGAAAAATATGGGGTATTCCCCTATATGACTAGAATCAAAATATAAAATTTCAAAGTATTCCAATAAGAATAGATCAGTCATCAAAAATACCAAAGCATCAAGAAAACATAGTTTAGCGAATCTGGAAATCCCAACACTGCTGTACGAAGACTAAGATATCTCTCAACCAGTGAAACGAAATCCAATTCCACCAAAGAGATATGAAAATAGATAAAATTTACTAACTTTCACATTTCACATACATTTTTCATACAATATAAGGAATCATAGTGAAAATAGGGTTCTTTACAGAACAGCTAGCAAAATACAGCACAAGTAGGTTTTAGAAACGAGCATGAAACATCACATAAAACTTATGAATAAAATTCATCAAAATTCTGAGAATTCCCTAACTCAATAAAGAAACACTGACCAAAGTTTCAAATCAAAATAATATGTATAGCATAGTTCTTGAAAATAGTTTGTTATCAAAATTACCCAAAAACAAAATCTGGAATAGATCGACACCTCTGTACTAAAACAGCAATAACTCAGTCATACGAAATCCAAATCAAGCAAAGTCAGTGGGGTTTGAAATTATACAAAATTATCTAAAACTCATATTTTATACTGAAATTAAGATATTGACTTTAAAACAGTCGAAAACAGCTAACCAAACAGAACAGTGACAAAATACAGATTTTTTCCTTAAAAACAAAATTAACATAGATTCAAGATTACTGATCCAAACACTTCCAAACTTGAAATATAACCTACCAAGCATCTAAATATCATGATTTAAGATTATTAACACATCCATACCAATTTTATCATATGGGGCCCAATCCAAACACAATTTCACACCAAATTTCATATACATGAGTAGAAATCAAGAATTGTGCAATTCCTAGGTTATTTCATATCAAGATTTGTGTCATGAGTCATCTATGGCCAAATTATCACAATAGAGACAAAACCCATCAAGCAAAACACAATCAAAGATTGTCTCTAGATCCAACTACACTATCGGTAAACTTTTTGACTTGTATCAAACAAATGAATTGGAGTACAAGTTACTTGCCTTAATTTGGGGATGAAGAACGATGCAAATGCGAAGAGAATAAAAACCCATGAACAAAATCCGCTACAAGCAACGAATCCAAGCACAACGAACGAAACCTTCACACGAACGATCTCCTTGAAGCAACGATGATCAAAGTGGCAAGAACCCACTTTGAGAACACCACAAAGAGAGAAAGGATGATGCAAGAGGTGATGTTGATGGTGGTGTTTGCCGGCTAGGCAAACAACGGGATGGAGTGGTCGGACTGTATGGTGATGGGTGTCGGAGATGTGGGGATATGGCCGGAGTAGGGGGTAGTGGTGGTCGGGCTGATGGTGTCGGAGGGGCTGTCGGCCTGGGGAAGGCCGGGATTGGGTGTGGTCGGGTGTAGCAGCCGGGAGCACAAAGAAGATAGGGGAGGCCGGGATTAGGAGAGGGAGAGGGAGCTTTAGGGTTAGGGTTTAGGGTTTAGGGTTTAAGGATTAGGGATTTATATATAGGAGTTTAAATGTGGGTTAATGGGTTGTGGGTATTAGTATCTAGTAATAGGTATACAATTGGATTTTGGATTTTGGGTCAAATAACAATAGGAATGCAAATAAGATTGGGATTTTTTTTTTTTTTTGGCTTTGGAAATCTTATTAGGAGATAAAATAATGAAAAAAATAAAATACCACCAAAACACCACCATAACACCAAGAAAAAGATAAAATAAAGATAACGATACCAAAAATGAGGAAAAGATCAAAATGATGAAAAGCGAGACAAAAGAGACAATCAATCAAACACAAGGAGCGCAAAATGAAATAAAATGGATATATATATTCAAAACAAATCCAATATACAGTTCAGAAAAATACAAGAGAGATAAAATACACAAAAATGAAAAATACCCTCCAAAATACATAAAATGAAAAACATGGGTTACAACCAGTATTGTTAGTGAGGAAGAAAGATGGGTCAATGAGGATGTGCATTGACTATCCAGAGTTGAACAGGGCGACTATTCAAAACAAGTATCCGCTTCCACGGATTGATGATCTGTTTGATAGGCTTCGGGGAGCAGCTGTGTTTTCGAAGATTGATCTGCGATCAGGGTATCATCAAGGTCGTGTCAAGGAGGAAGATGTGAGTAAAACAGCTTTCAGGACTCGTCATGGACTCTATGAGTTTTTGGTAATGCCATTCGGAGTGATGAATGCGCCAACAGTATTCATGGATATGATGAATAAAATTTTGTGGCCATTTGTTGATTCCTTCGTGGTGGTATTCATAAATGATATTTTGGTATATTCGAAGTCCGAGGAAGAGCACTCTAAGCACTTGGCAGAGGTATTGAAAAAGTTGCAGGAGCATAACTTGTATGCCAAGTTGTCGAAGTGTGAGTTTTGGAAGTTTGGGGTAGCTTTTCTTGGTCATATTCTTTTTAAGGAGGGAGTGGCCACTGATCCTCAGAAGGTTGAAGCCCTGAAGGATTGGCCTAGGCCAACGTCAGTGAAGGAAGATTGGAATTTCTTAGGATTGGCTGGGTACTACAGGAGATTCATTCAGGGCTACGCGTCGATTGTAGTTCCTTTGACAGGGCTAACTCAGAAGAATGTGGCATTCACATGGACTGATAAGTGTGAGGCGAGTTTCCTTGATCTAAAGGAGAGGTTGACGACTGCGCCTAAGGATTATGATATCTTCAGTGATGCATCTCAGAAGTTTGGGATGAGTCTTGATGCAGGAAGGCAAGGTTATTGCATATGGTTCGTGGCATTTGCGTCCGAATGAGAAGAACTATCCGAAACATGATTTGTAATTATAAGCTATTATCTTTGCCTTGAAGCAATGGAGTCATTATGTATATGGAGAGAAAGTCAACATGTACACCGACCACAAGAGCCTGAAGTATATTTATCAGCAGAATGATCTAAATCTTCGGCAGAGAAGGAGGTTGGAAGTGTTGGAAGACATTCGTCGTGAGATCAAGTATCACCCAGGCAAGGCGAATATGGTGGCCGATGAGCTTAGTAAGAAGAGCAGTTTGTCGAGTTTGATCACTACTCAGAGGAGTTGGCAGCAGGGTTTGATCAGGCAGGTATCGAGGTGGTACTCCAGGGTTTGAGAGCATCTTTGGTTTAGTTAAGGCTGTAGTCTATTTTGAGAGAGCATATTATGAAAGGTTAGAAATCAAATGCAGAGATTCAGAGGATGTTTGTCACGCCCCGCTTCCCCAAAATACAGAATACGAGCATGTAATATTGGCCCAGAGAATGACTAGCGTCACTTATAAGTTGTTTGTCCGATCAACTCAACAATATAATCAATACAGAACAATTGCGCAGATAATAATAAAAATTTCATTAACAATAATACTTGGAATAAACAATATGAAATATCCAAATACAATAAAACTACGTATGGAAACAATAATAAAATCCGGGACATAAGCCCAATACAATAATAAACCAATCACAAATAATAATAAGAATCGATACAATAAGTTCATTAAAACAGTAAGCAATAGAAAGGATTAAATCTTCAGAATCTTTGTTCTCCAATCCCAGTAGGCAATTCTCCTTCATTATATGTGAACACTTTATCTAAAAAGAGGAGAAAAAATGTCCTTAGAGCAAGTCATGAATAGCTAGTAGAGAAAGCAAGGAACAATGGAATAACGATATAATAATGAATTCAATAGATCAATAAGGATCAATAACATGACACAATAACACTTATCAATATCATGATAATCGATGCAATGGCTATAAACAATGATTCAATATTCAGTAACAATAATCAATGATCAATAACAACAACACATAGCCAATATTCGATATCAATAGGAACAATGATGTACAATATGTAGTGTCGATATGGTGTGATCCTTAAGTCAATTAATTATTTTAATCCAAACTAATGTAGCACTTCATGCGTCCTATTTATTTACCACATAGTTGCTACATACAAAAAAGTACGCAATGCACAATATGATAATTTGGCCACGATACAATACATGATAGATTGGGGTGCCGTAGTCAGCACTCCACAATCAACTGATAAGACAATAGCCGATACAATATTTAGGAAAACACAGGTCCCTCCTTCGAGTACAGTCCCTATATTGTCCACTACTAGAGTCAACCCTTAAACCCCGGCTTGTTAATTATTTTATTGATACGACAATTCAATATGCAAATATGAGACATGAGATGAACTATGCTACCAATACGGAAACAGTAGGATGATAACTTGAATTGGACAATTAGAATGATGACAATAGGGTATTAGGATCATGCAATGCAACATACACACTTTAATTCATGCAATAGTACGATATAGGAATGATTAATCTATTAAAATCTGGAATATAAAATTCTGGATAGCAAGAGTAGTCTGTACAAAAATACATTTTTCTGCTATTTCATAACTCAAAAATTGAATCCATTAGAAGTTCTAGAAACTACACTTCCACACGATTCCAACGCATATTTAAAGTTCAAAATCCGACAACAGTAGCTAGGTCAATCACACCAATCTTTACAGATTTTATGTTCAAGCAGAAATTCGAAATCATGCTATTTTATTTTTAGAAATAGAAAAAACTCAATATTAAATTCATTAAAACTATTTATTAGACTCTTACACATGTTAAGAAACAATCTAGAAATTTTCAGAGTAAAATTTTATCATTTGATCAGTTTTTTTACTGTTTAAGCATGCAAGATACAAGAATCTGAAAATCTGAAAGTAAAAACACAGCTGTAGTAAAATGGGCATAACTTTTTCTACACAAATCGTAATTTACAAATTCAAGATGTTCTGGAAACTAGAAATATAAGGCTACAACTCTTATTTATAAAGTAATTCATTTTAAGATCATTTACTGGGTTGAAAATAACAGTCAAACACAGCCAGCAAGCAACATACAGGTTGTGTGTAGTTTTCAAGAAATAAGTTAATTAAATATGATGGGTATCAATACTACGATAAACTTCTCAATCAGCATGAAGGGTATAAAACATGGTAAATAAGATTAAGAACACATTCATACATCAATTTATCATCAATCAACCATCAACAATCAATCAACCAAACATGCAACCTAACAATTCTCTCTACAATAATTTATTTGCGTGACAATTATATGAACAGCCATATTCTCAATTCTATATGAATGCAAGAAAGATTAATTGTTTAGAGTCAAAAGTGGCATGATGTCAAGAATATTGGGATTAGCTCGTATAAACCCTCAATCGAGCCAATGAAGATAATCGATACAGTGATATGATAACGAATAGGATCTACTTGCAAGAATTTCAATGAAACTTTAAGTTGACACAATGTACAATTCAAGGAAAAAGTGACTTGCCTATTAGATGGTTAATTCGGATATATAAAATAACGGGATGAGAATCCCGGGAGACAAATCCACGAACACGGAAATACGTGCGAACTACGTGCAACACCCACACAAAACGGCAAACACCAACCACAGTTCAAATCACCAAACACCAAGTCACTCCCTTCTCTTCACAAACAGCAAACACCAAATGGCAACACAGGATCTCCAGTCCTCACGCAAAATAGCATACACCAAACACCAAACACCCAATCAAAGCCCTTCTCACCAACTCCAAAAAGCAGATTCCCCCCTCCCATTCTTCACAAAACAACAACCACAAAACCCAGTTCTTCTCTTCTCAACCAAGTCGAAGGAGAGACAGAGAGAGCAGCTCGATGGTGACTGCGGGAAGTGACTGGCGGCTGACAGGGCAAGGCTTCGACGGCGGGGCTCGAGCGGAGATCGACTGAAGGAGGTAGTCGGGGTTGGCTGCTCTGTTTTGGGCAGGAAAACAGAGAAGCAGCAACTTTCGGCGTCGGGGGGTCTGGGAGACGCTGGAGGAGGATGATGAGACGATGGTGGATGATGGTGGTCGACTACGTGCAGTCGAGGGTGGCTCAGAGGAGGGAAGGTGACAGGGCGCAAGGAGGTGATGGGTTCGGTCGACGAAGAGGACGAAGATGAGGCGGTGAGGGGAGGAGAAGCTCGACAGGGTTGAGTTGAGCTGAGGGATGGTGAGGGTCAGTTGTTGTGAGCGGGAAACAGAGTAGCGACGGGGCTCTTTTGTGGTCGGTTGCTGTGAGCGGGAAACAGAGCAGCAACGCGGCTCTTTGGGGGTGACGCAGACGGGGTGAGGGAGAGGATGACAGGATGATAAGTGGGAGGCACGAGAGATGATGGAGAGGGTGAAGACGGAGTCGACAAGGCATCGAAGGCAGCGAGGGTGGTCGTCGAGGAGATGCAGGGGATGGTTTACGAAAATTACAGAGGAAGGGGAGGACGATGGATGAACAGGGGCAGGGTAGCTTGGGGGGGGGGGGGTTCAACAGTAGGGGTAGGCGGCTGTACGGTAGGGGTTAAGTTAGGGTTAGGTTTTAGAATAGTATTTAGAGGGATTTAATTAAGATATTGGGTTTTTGGGTATTGGGTTGGAATCTAATAGGAGAATAAGTTGTAGGGCTAATGGGTTAACGGGTTGGATCCAATAAGAGTGGGTTTAAAGGGTATGGGTTTAAATCCAATAAGAAAATGGGCTATAGGGTGTATAATATATATATATATATATATATATATATATATGGGTAAAAGGGATATGAGCAACTTGCTCATTTAGTAAATGAGTAATTGATTATGTGGCATGCATGTGATACATTGGACAACTAACCCTTTTAAGGCTTTTCCAATCACATGTATGCCACATCATCAATTGCTTATTTACTAAATTATTTGCTAAATGAGCAAGTTGCTCATACCCCTTTTCCCTATATATATATATATATATATATATATATATATATATATACACACACACACATTAAATCAAATAGTGAAATACATATAAAATGGAGCATGTTCAGCCTTAAAACTACATAATAATAATAATAATAATAATAATAATAATAATAATAATAATAATAATAATAATAATAATAATAATAATAATAATAATGATAATAATACTGATAACAACAATAATAGCAATGATAATAACAAAATAATAATACTAATAACAATGAGAACAACAAAAATGTTAACAATAATAATAATAATAATAATAATCACAAGGATAAAAATAACAATAGCGATAATAATGTTAATAATTATAATAATAAGATTATATAAAAAAAATATAAATTTATTAAAATAACCCAAATAGCAATAATACATTTGATTTGGCTCAAATTTAAATAGCAGATAAATAAGAAATAGAAAATTAAAATTAAAATATACCATTATTCGAAATGAATATAGTTTTCAATTAGAAAATGCTTTAATAAAATATTCGAAACAAATTTAGCACAAAATAAATTTATAAACAATCAAAATATAGAAAATACATAGAAAATACTTATTTGCGGGAATGGGGGTTACAATCCTACCCATCTTACAACAAAACTTCATCCTCAAAATTTACTTGGGCAGTACAAAGGGCAAGGTAAAAGCAAACTGATGAAATAACAAAACTGAGAATAAAGGGAAAAGAGGCAAAATTGTGGCAACACCAAAATTAGAAACGACATGGATATGAATGAACTGATTTAGAATGATGTCAAATAAATATTCAATGAATGGTAATAATGCAAATGTGTGAATAGGGACATAAACAATGCAAAGAAGACGAAAGAACAAGAGAATCCTGGGCCCACCGCGCTTCCGCTGTGCTACTCTGATGGTGAAGTTCCAAGCTGTAGACATGTCGTTGCAGATCAAGCGATGCCAATCGACGGACCGAATAGGAATAAAAAGAAAGGATAGCACCAGAATCAAAAGAGCATGGGTACGAAAAGAATTACGGATACGTAACAAAAGCCCAGTGAATGATTTTCATCATCCATAAGCTGTTCAAGAAATTTTTACACTATCTCACACAATTAATCAGAGTCGGAATCAAAAGTGTCAAACCAACATGCAAAATTGAAACAAAACACCAACAAAAATTTACTTGAAACCAAATACAATATTCTCAAATAAATCAGAGTCTGGAGAAAAATAAATATCCTGGGTCACATCGCCCAAATACAATAATATCCAATAAACCAAATACACTTTATTCAATGTTCAAGCAACAATAAAAATAATAATAAAGCAGAACTCCAACACTAATACATCATCTCGCCAATACCATATGGCAGTCGTCCATCCTAATTTGCAATTAATAAATTCGTAGGAGAAGGAGAAAAGAAGAAAATAAGTACTCGTCAATTGCAAGTTGCGGGTCACAAATAATGTATGATACAAGCACATGAGGAAACTAACTAATAGCATGGCAGTCAACTAGCATGGTATCCTAACAGTACAGTGTTTATGTCAAAAGTAGTGTCATATGGCAACTAACAGTCCCTAGTAACAGTAACTCAGTATATCAGTGAATCAGGATAACAATATAATAGTATAAGTCCAACAGTATCAGTCTAACAGTATCAGTCAAACAGTATCAGTTTTATGTTCTTACAGTCTTGTGTGTATTACTAGCTAGGTAGCACTTCATGCTCCCCAAAATCATATCACATGGTTGCTACAAAAAACAGTTTCACTTTTAGATTTCATAGTGGACCATGATGGGGCAGTGTACTCAGGTATCAGTAACAGTAACAGTAGCAGTAACAGTAATAATCAGAACCTAGTGGTTCTCTTCTGCTCTACACCTTCCTATGGGAAGTAATGTAGACGGGGTCAGAAAATAGTAATAGTAACAGTAACAGTAATAGTGTGGAACACTAGTTCCCTTACAAGTACATGTTTCCATATTTTCCACTACTAGATCTTCCCTTAAGAAACCCCGGCTTGGATATTTTTATTATGGTCATCAAACATCCATGATGTGTACGAAAAAGTGTCAAAATAACATGGTATAATCAATATCAGGTTCCGGGAAATAAACAATCATAGATATTATACAGTCACATAAACGAGCAAAACAGTGCATGCTCATATTCAGGACAGCATGACAGTACAGTACTAAAATAGTGATTCTTGTCGCTACAGAAATGCAAAACTGGTTCCGTCAAAGGATCTGGAAAATAGACATCCACACAAATCCAACGAGTATAATTAAGTCATATGTTACTTCACAACATCTTAACTCAAAACAGGTTTGAAAACAGAAAACATGTTCAGTTAGAAATTAGAAAAACGAATTCTCAGTCAGAAAAATAACATTAAAACTCATCAATTAAATCCACAAAAAATCTGGGGTATTCCCCTATATGAGTAGAATCAAAATAGAAAATTTCAAAATATTCCAGCAAGAAAAATCAGTCATCAAAACTACCAAAGCATCAAGAAAACATAGTTTAGCGAATCTAGAAATCCCAACAATGCTGTACGAAAACTAAGATATCTCGCAACCAGTGAAACAAAATCCAATTCCGCCAAAGGGATATGAAAATAGATAAAATTTCATAACTTTCACATTTCACAAACATTTTTCATACAGTATAAGGAATCATAGTGAAAAATAGGGTTCTTTACAGAACATCGAGCAAAATACAGCACAAGTAGGTTTTAGAAACGAGCATGAAACATCACATAAAACTTTTCAACAAAATTCATCAAAATTCTAGGAAATCCCTAACTTAATAAAGAAAGACTGACCAAAGTTTCAAATCAAAATAATATGTATAGCATAGTTCTTGAAAATAGTTTGTTATCAAAATTACCCAAAAACAAAATCTGGAATAGATCGACACCTCTGTACTAAAACAGCCATAACTCAGTCATACGAAATCCAAATCAAGCAAAGTCAGAGGGGTTTGAAAATAGAAAAAATTATCTGAAACTCATATTTTATACCGAAATCAAGATACTGATTGTAGCATAGACGAAAACAGCAAACAAAACAAAACAGTGCCAAAATACAGATTTCACCCTTAAAAACAAAAACATCATAGATTCAAGAATATTGATCCAAACACATCCAAACTTGAAATACAATCTACCAAGTGTCTATACATCATGAATTAGGGTTATTAACATGTCCACACCAAATATATTTCATGGGTCTCAATCAAAACACAAATTTGCACACAAGCCTCACATACATGTTAAAAAATAAAGAATTGGGCGAATCCTAGGTTATCTCATATCCAAATTTTGTCGTGAGTCATCTATGGCCAAATTATCACAATAGAGACAAAACCCATCAAGCAAAACCCAAACAAGAGTCGTTTCTAGATCCAACTACACTATAGGTGAATTTTTTGATTTGTATCAAACAAATGAATTAGAGTACAAGTTACTTGCCATAATTTGGAGATGAAGAACGATGCAAATGCGAAGAAGCAAAACCCATGAACAAAATTCGCTACAAGCAACGAATCCAAGCACAACGAACGAAACCTTCACATGAACGATCTCCTTGAAGCAACGACGATCAAAGTGGCAAGCACCCACTTTGAGAACACCACAAAGAGAGAAAGGATGATGCAAGAGGTGATGTTGATGGTGGTGGTTGTCGGCTAGGCCAAAAAAGGGATGGAGTGGTCGGATTGTATGTGATGGGTGACGGAGATGTGGGGAGATGGCCGGAGTAGGGGGTAGTGGTGGTCGGGTTGATGGTGTCGGAGAGGGCTGTCGGCCTGGGGAAGGCCGGGATTGGGTGTGGTCGGGTGTAGCAGCCGGGAGCACAAAGAAGATGGGGGAGGCCAGGATTAGGAGAGGGAGAGAGAGCTTTAGGGTTAGGGTTTAGGGTTTAAGGATTAGGGGTTTATATATAGGAGTTTAATTGTGGGTTAATGGATTGTGGGTATTAGTATCTAGTAAAAGGTATACAATTGGGTTTTGGATTTTGGGTCAAATAACAATAGGAATGCAAATAGGATTGGGATTTTTGGCTTTGGAACCCTATTAGGAGATAAAATAATGGGAAAAGGAAAATACCACCAAAACACCACCAAAACACCACCAAAACACCAAGGAAAAGATAAAATAAAGATAACGATACCAAAAATGAGGAAAATATCAAAATGATGAAAAGCGAGACAAAAGAGACCATCAATCAAACACAATGAGTTCAAAATAAAATAAAATGAATATATATTGAAAACAAATCCAATATACGGTTCAGAAAAATACAAGAGAGATAAAATACACAAAAATAAAAAATACACTTCAAAATACGTAGAATAAAAAACAGGGATTACAATACCCAATAAGAAATCAAGGAATGGGAGGGACAAAAGACAACAAGAAAGGAAGAAACTAAATTTGAAGGGATCAAAGAGGAATCAAACAAGACTAGTTTCCAGATCATGTTGGTTATCAATTGTTCATGCAATTCTGGTATTGCTCGTACTGTTGAGTCAAACCGGTAAAACCCAAATCTATTAATATATCAATCAAAGCCAAACTTCTTTTCGTTAGTCACGTTTGACTGATATATTATCCAAATCAGGGCTCCGATACCACTAAAAACCTTGTCACGCCCCGCTTCCAAAAAATACAGAGTACGAGTACGTAACATTGGCCAGGCAAATGACTAACATCACTCATAAGCTGTTATCCGATCAACTCAACAATATAGTCAATACAGAACAATTGCGCAAGCAATAATAAAAATCTCATGAACAATAATACTTGGAATAAACAATATGAAATTTTCAAATACAATAAACCAACGTCTGGAAACAATAATAAAATCCGGGACATAAGCCCAATACAATAATAATCCAATCACAAATAATAATAAGTCTCGATACAATAAGTTCATTAAAACAATAATCAATAGAAAGCATTAAATTTTCAGAATCTTTGTTCTCCAATTCCACCAAGAAATTCTCCTTCATTACCTGTGAACACATCATCTAAAAAGATGAGAAAATTTGTCCTTAGAACATGTCATGGACAGCAATGTCATGCCCTGCTACCCAAAAAGAGAATACGGAATACGGATACGTGACTAAGCCCAACGAATGATTTTCATCATCCATAAGCTGTCAGAATCTTTACAACATTTCACAAGAATAATCAGAGTATGAAGCAAGAGAAGTCAACCACGCATGCATATATGAATCAATACACCAACATAATTTACTTGAAACAAAATTTAATAAATTTCAAATAAACCAGATCTGAATAAGTCAATAATCCAAGGTCACATTGTCCAAATACAAATAATCTAAGTAACAGATACATTATTCAAAAAAACAACAGGAAATAATAATAATAGCAAAACTCCAGCATCTAGAATCTCATATCACCTACTCCATCTAGCAGCTGATCTTCAAAATCTGCAATTTAATAAATTGCAGGTTGAGGAAAAAGAAAACAAACTCCCGTCAATACAATTTACTGGCCGCTTGTAGTGCAGGCACAAGTACGTGGGAAAGATAAACAAATAGTATGGAATAGATATGGTAACAAAATAGAACAACTAACATGAATCATAAACAAAATCAAGTAATGTGGTGAGATAACAAGTGTATATAACATGTGACAGGTAACAGGTATCATGCAAGCAGGCAAACAAGTGACAGGTGAAGTAGCATGTACAGGTAATCATGTAACATGTAATCATGTAACAGGTATCCTGTAACAGGTATCGTGTCATGTCAAGTCTTGTATTATTACTATTTAGGTAGCACATCATGCATTCCAAACTTTTACCACATGGTTGCTACATTCATACAAATTTTTTGAAGATCTAGTGGTGGGTTTCTATAGGGCCGTGTACTCAGGCGTTAGGAAACAGGTAAGAGGCACGAACCATGTAGTCATGAAATCGCGGCAACAGGAACAAGCATAAATCATGTAGTCATGAAACATGGCAACAGGTAGTAATAATAGGCACAAGTCATGTAATCATGAAACATGGCAATATATAATAATAACAGGCCTGAATTATCACGAATCATGGCAACATATAATTAGATAGTAATAACAGGCATGAATCATGTAATCATGAAATATGGCAACATATAATAACAGGCATGAATCATGTAATCATGAGACATGGCAACAGCTAATGGAAAACACGGGCCCCCTTCTGAGTACACATACCTATATTGTCCACAACTAAGGTCTTTCCCTTAATCCCGACTTGATTACTTGTTATTATTATTAAACAGGCATATAAGTGTCGCAGAACAGAGCAAGAACAACATGACATGAACAAGCAACAGGTTCAGGTTAAAAGATAAACATGTACAGGTGATACACAACTCATGAAAGGATAGAACAACGAAAATTCTAGTTCAGGACAGCAAGACAGTACTGTACCAAATTTGAAATTTTTGTTGCTACAAATGTGCAAACCTAGATCCATCAGAAAATCTGGAAAATAGACTCAAAACAGGGTTGTATCCAGAAAACATGTTCACCCAGAAATCAAAAGTTTGTATTCATCAACAGAAAAACGGCATCAAAACTCACTGATTAAATCCAAGAAAAATCTGGGGTATTTCCTAGTATGTTTAGTATCAGAAAATAAAGTTTCATAATTTTCCAACATAGATAGAGTAGTCAAGTAAAATTAGAAAACAGCAAGATACAATAGTTTTGTAAATCTGGAATCATAAACACAGCAGTACTAAAACAACAATATCTCACAAAATATAAATCAAAATCCAGATCCGTTAAAAATATGATAAAATAGATACAGTAGGCTATAGTTCATATTCACAAAGTTTTTATAGACAGCAAATAGAAGTAGGTCGAAATTATGTATCTTTACTGAACAGAAAAAAAATTCTGCAAGTATAGTAGTTGTTTGCAAGTATAGAATAGTTTATAAAAGTTATCAATTCAATTCACAAAAATTAGGGTTAATCCGAATCAAGTCTAGTTATAACCAGAAAAATATTGGATCAAAATATTACCTTTAATATCAGTAGAAAAATAAATTATCATACAGAATTCATATAAAACTACATCTGGAATTTTAAACACATCTGTAGTAAAATAGACATAACTTGCAACTCATAAATCGAATCTGGGACCTTTCAGAAAATATGGAAAGCAGACAGAATTCTCTATAATTCATATTCACAAATAATTTTCATATACTGAACTTAATAGGGTCTTAAATAATGAACAAAAATGGGGTAACACAAAAACTAAAATCTCCTTTATGCATAAAATCCACATAGATCATATGAAACACGTCCAAATCATAAACAAACAAGAAATATGGTATACTAGATGTCCAAGCAACATGGTACAGGGTATTTAACAGGTCCACAACAAGTTTACTACAACTAACACAACCGAGCACACGATATCATACGAACAACATACATGTATACAATAAGAAGTGGTCATCCCTAAGTTATTTCATGTCATGTGTGTAGTGAGGCAACCACTGGTGGGTCAACACAATAGAAACCAGATACAATAGGGGTTTTGCACAAGAATTGTCTCTAGAACATAGCTACACTACAGGCAGTTTTTAGTACTTGTATTACACAAAGAAAAGAATACAAGTTACTTGCCATAGAGACGACAAAGGGAACGACGAAGCAAGAGAAAGAATAACAGGAACAGATTCCCGAGGCACGAACAAACAAACGAACGAGATGATTATGAACAAGATGAACAACCGATCGCGAACAAGATTAAGACGATCGAGATTACGAACACAATCGGACGGCTGAGATCAAAGATCAAGATCAAGATGATCGAATCAGTTTGGATGGATCAGATCGAAGATCAAGATCAAGATCAAGAAGATGAAGATCGGATGACCCAGATCAAATGATGGAGATCATGATGATCAAAAGGAGATCGACGACCCATATTCAATCAAGCATGAGGGTGATAATGCACTGGGATGACGGAACTGCGATGCGGTGCGGCGCTTAGGGCGAGGCTGACGGCGGATGACGGAGGATGGTAGCGGAGGGCGGCGCAACTGGCGAGATAGCAGGAGGCTGGCGCTATTGCAGTCGTCGCCTACTGTCGAGTGAACAGAGCACAGAGAGTGGCACGACTGGGGTCGATGACTGGCTACCACTGTAGGAGACGGAGAGACACACAGGGATGGTCACCGGGGGTGAGGTGCTGGCGTCTTGGGAGAGAATTTGCACAGGGAGCGACGACACAGGGAACGGTCGGGGTCTGGCTGCATCGTAGGTAGGCAACACGACGATGGAACGGGGGCGGCATGCAGGAGGGAGGTTGTTGCTGCTGGCGAACGGCGCAGGGGACATAGGGTGCGGAAGCTGCTACCGCGACACGATGGAGGAGGAGCACAGGAGCACCGAGGGACTGTCGCTGCATCGTTGCAAGAGGCAGGGAGGCGCTGCAGGTTGGGGATGCTCACAAAGACCAGGGCGGCGATGAGGGAGTTTGGGTAGATGGGGGTTTTTGTATAGTAGGGCTTAGCGGTGTATGGGTATATATATAGGGTAGAGTAGATATTAGGGTTAGGTTTTAGGATGACGGCTAATGGGTATTATAGGGTAACGAGTTGGGGTGTTGTTGGGTTATAGGGTTTAATGGGTTTTAGGATCCAATAAGAATTAAAATGGGTTTGGGGTTTGGAAAAATAAAATAACCAATAAAAATATACAATTAGGATTTTATAGAAATAATAATAATAATAATAAAAACAATAACAATAACAATATAACAATAATAATAATAATAGTATTAAACATAACAGTAATAATAATAATCATACACATAATAATAATAATAATAATAATAATAATAATAATAATAATAATAATAATAATAATAATAATAATAACCGAAATAATAATAATAATAACAATAGTAACAACAATAATAGGATTTGTATTATAATATAAAAACCATAGAAAATAGTTACAAATAAAATTATTGATCAAAAATAAATTTTAATAGAAGATCCAACAATATATTTTGACAAAAGAATTTGAAAGCAGAAAAATTACAAAAATTTTAAATACAAAAAATACGTATTTGCGAAAACAGGGGTTACAAGCAAGTAGAGAAAGCAAAGAACAATGGAATAATGATATAACAATGAATTCAATGGATCAATAGAGATCAATAACATGACACGATAACAATAATCAATATCATGATAATCGATGCAATTGTTATAAACAATGATTCAATATTCGGTAACAATAATCAATGATCAATAACAATAACACATACCCAATATTCGATATCAATGGGAACAATGATGTACAATATGCAGTGTCGATGTGGTGTGATCCTTAAGTCTATCAATTATTTTAATCCTAACTAATGTGGCACTTCATGCATCCCATTTATTTACCACATGGTTGCTACATACAAAAAAGTTACGTTCAGACTTAATTGTGGATTTTATAGTTCATGTACTCGGCAACGATAATCAATATTCAATAGTCACGATTCATTATGTAATGCACAATACGATAATTTGGCCGTAATACAATACACGATAGATTGGGGTGCCGTAGTCAGCGCTCAACAATCAACCGATAAGACAATAGCCGATACAATATTTAGGAAAACACGGGCCCCTCCTCCGAGTACATTCCCTATATTGTCCACTACTAGAGTCAACCCCTAAACCCTGGCTTGTTAATTATTTTATCGATGAGACAATACAATATGGAAATATGAGACATGGGATAAACGATGGTAACACTAGGAAAACAATAGGATGATAACTTGAATTGGACAATTAGAATGATGACAATAGGGTATTAGGATCATGTAATGCAACATACACACTTTAATTCTTGCAATAGTACGATATAGGAATGATTAATCTATTACAATCTAGAATATAAGATTCTGGATAGTAAGAGTTATTTGTACAAAAATGTAGTTTCTCACTATTTCAGAACTCGAAAACTGAATCTGTCAGAAGTTCTAGAAACTAGACTTCCATATGGTTCCAACGCATATTTAAAGTTCAAAATCCGACAACAGTAGCTAGGTCAATCACACCATTCTTTACATATTTTATGTTCATGCAGAAATTCGACATCATTCTATTTTATTTTTAGAAACAATAAAAACTCAATATTAAATTCATTAAAATTATTTATTAGACTCCTAAACATGTTAAGCAACAATCTGGAAATTTTCAGAGTAAAATTTTATCATTTGATCAACGTTTTTACTATTTAAGCATGCAACATACAAGAATCTGAAAGTAAAAACACAGTTGTAGTAAAACGAGCATAACTTTTGCTATACAACTCAGAATTTAGAAATTCAAGATTTTCTGGAAACTAGAAATATAAGGCTACAACTCGTATTCAAAAAGTAAGTCATTTTAAGCTCCTTTAATGGGTCGAAAATAACTGTCAAACACAGCCAGCAAGCAATATACAGGTTTTCTGTAGTTTTCATGAAATAAGTTAATTAAACATGATGGGTATCAATTCAACTAGTCGATAAACTTCTCAATCAGCATGAAGGGTATAAAATATGGTAAATAAGATTAAGAACACATACATACATCAATTTATCATCAATCAACCAAACATGCAACCTAACCATTCTCTCTAAAATAATTTTTTTATTTGACAATTATATGAACAACCATATTCTCAATTCTATATGAATGCATGAAAGATTTATTATTTAGAGTCAAAAGTGGCACGATGTCAAGAATATCGAGGTTAGCTCGTGTAAACCCTCAATAGACCCACCGAAGATTATCAATATAGCGATATGATAACGAATAGGATCTACTTGCAAGAATTTCAATGAAACTTGAATTTGATACAATGTACAATTCAAGGAAAAAGTGACTTGCCTGTTAGATGGTTAATTCGGATATATAGAATAACGGGATGAGAATCCCGGACGACGAATCCACAAACACGAAAACACGTGCGAATTACGTGCAACACCCATACAAAATGGCAAACACCAACCACAGATCAAATCACCAAGCACCAAGATCACTCCCTTCTTTTCACAAGCAGCAAACACCAAACGGCAACACAGGATCTCCAATCCTCACACAAAATAGCATACGCCAAACTCAATCCAAACACCAAACACCCAATCAAAACCCTTCTCACAAACTTAAAATAGCAGATTCCCCCCTCCCCTTCTTCACAAAACAATAACCACAAAATCGACTTCTTCTCTTCTCAGTCAAGTCGACAGAGAGATAGAGAGAGCGGCTCGACGACGATTGCGGGTGGCAACTAGCGGCTGACAGGGCGAGGCGTCGATGGCAGGGCTCGAGCGGAGATTGACTGGAGGAGGGCATTGGGGTTGGCTGCTCTGTTTTGGGTAGGAAACAGAAAACCAGCAGGAGTCGGCGTCGGGGGTCTGGGCGACGCTGGAGGAGGATGACGAGACGATGATGGATAAATGGTGGTCGACTACATGCTGTCAAGGGTGGCTCGACGACAGGTAGAGGAGGGAAGGTGACGGGGCGTGAGGAGGTGATGGGTTCGGTGAGGGGAGGGAAGGAGAAGCTCGATGGGGTTAAGTTGAGGTGAGGGATGGCGAGGGTAGGCTACTGTCGTGCATGAAACAGAGTAGCGACAGGGCTCTGTTGGTTTCGACACAGACGGGGTGAGGAAGAGGATGATGGGATGATGAGCGGGAGGCGCGAGATACGATGGAGAGGGTGAAGATGGTGTCGACGAGGCGTGGAAGGCGGCGAGGGTGGTCGTCGAGGAGATGTAGGGGATGGTTTTTTAAAATTGCAGAGGAAGGGGAGGACGATGGATGAACAGGGGCAAGGTAGGGGGGGGTATTCAACAGTGGGGGTAGGCGGATATAGGGTAGGGGTTAGGTTAGGGTTAGGTTTTAGAATAGTATTTATAGGGATTTAATTAAGATATTGGGTTTTTGGGTATTGGGTTGGAATCCAATAGGATAATGAGTTGTAGGGTTGATGGGTTAACGGGTCGGATCCAATATGAGTGGGTTTAAAGGGTATGGGTTTAAATCCAATAATAAAATGGGCTATAGGGTTTATAAAATATACATATATATACATTAAATCAAATAGTGAGATACATATAAAATAGAGCATGTTCGGGCTTAAAACATCATAATCATAATAATAATAATATTGATGATGATGATGATGATGATGATGATGATGATGATGATAGAGATAAAAATAATAATACTAATAACAACAATAATAGCAATGATAATAAAAAAATAATAATACTTATAACAATGAGAATAACAATAATGTTAACAACAATAATAACAATAATAATATTCACAAGGATAAAAATAACAATAACGATAATAATAATAATAATAATAATAATAATAATAATAATAATAATAATAATAATAATAATAATAATAATAATGATGATGATAATGATAATAATAATAAAAATGATAGCAATAATAATAATAAGATTATATAAAAAAATATTAATTTATTAAAATAAACCAAAAAGCAATAAGACATTTGATTTGGCTCAAATATAAATAGCTGATCAATAAGAAATAGAAAATTAAAATTAAAATATACCATTATTCGAAATGAATATAGTTTTCAATTAGAAAACACTTTAATAAAAGATCCCAAACAAATCTAGCACAAAATAAATTTATAAATAATCAAAATATAGAAAATATATGGAAAATACTTATTTGCGGGAATGGGGGTTACAATGTTGCAGCAGGTTTCCGAAGGCAAGTTATCAGAGTTCCGTGTCCAAGATGGGGTTCTATGGATGGGTGAGAGGTTGTGTTACCGAGAATACAGATTTGAGAAAGAGTATCTTGCAGGAGGCACACATTACATTGTTTTCAGTACATCCTGGAGGCACAAAGATGTACAAGGATATCAAACAACAC
This sequence comes from Hemerocallis citrina, assembly GCA_017893485.1. Lineage (NCBI taxonomy): Eukaryota > Viridiplantae > Streptophyta > Magnoliopsida > Asparagales > Asphodelaceae > Hemerocallis > Hemerocallis citrina. The sequence continues at coordinate 28,931,110 of CM030365.1, read as the reverse complement.
TTTTTGTGGTCTGGTTTTGAAGAGGGATGTAGCAGGCTTTGTGTCAAGGTGTCTGACTTGCCAATAGATCAAAGCAGAGAATCAGAGACCGGGAGGTTTGTTGCAGCCATTGCCTATTCCGGAATGGGAGTGGGAGAATATTAGCATGGATTTCATTACAGGGTTGACGAGGAGTCCAAAGGGTAATGACACAATTCGGGTTATTGTGGACCATTTGACTAAGTCAGCTCACTTTTTGTCTATGAAGATTACTTGGTCGTTGGAGAAATTAGCAGAGCTATACATTGATGAGATTATGAGACTTCATGGGGTTCGTGTGTCTATTGTTTCCGACAGGGATGCGAGGTTCACATCGAGGTTTTGGAAGGGTTTGCAAGCAGCCTTGGGTACTAGAACCGATTTCACTACACCTTTTCATCCGCGACCGATGGTCAGACTGAAAGGGTGAATCGGATATTGGAGGATATGCTAAGGGCTTGTGTTATGGATTTTGGTGGCAGTTGGGAAAGGTACTTGGAATTGGCTGAGTTTGCTTATAACAATAGTTACCATGCAAGTATCAGGATGGCTCCGTACGAAGCTCTGTACAGGAGAAAGTGCAGAGCACTTGTTTGTTTGTATGAAGTTGGTGAGAGGCAGATGTTTGGGCCTGAGATTGTGCAGCAGACATCGTAGAAGATTGTGCTGATTCGTAAGAGGTTGGCCGAGGCTCAGAGTCAGGAGAAGAGTTATGCAGACACATGACGAAGAGACTTAGAGTTTGAGGTTGGGGATGCAGTATTTCTCAAGGTGTCTCCAACTAAGGGAGTGATCCGGTTTGGAAAGGGAGGCAAGTTGGCACCAAGGTACTTCATACAGGATTTTGAGGCGTATTGGTAAAAGACATATAAGTTGAAGCTACTTGGAAGTCGGAGGATCACATACAGAAGGATTTTCCTGAGCTTTTTGTATGATTGTATTCTTTTCATAGAATTGTATTTCTCTTGTATGACTATATTCATTAAAACCATATTTCCATTTATGAGATTTCATTTTCTTTTGCTTAAATTGTTTGGTCTCTATTAGTAGTAGTTCTAAGGACAGAACTATTCTAAGGAGTGAGTGATGTAACACTCTAGATTTTTAAATAATGTTTTTGTGATTAATAAATGAATTAAAATGATTTTTGGTGATTTAATAAACATTTTCTGAAATTTATCTTTTTACACTGCAAAACTCGTGCAAATATTTTTTTGGAAAGTTCAAAGCCAGAAATTATTTTGGTGAAACCAAATATTTATTAGTAGGTATTATTTATGAATTTTCTGGATTTTTTTGATATTTATTTGACCTATTTGCAAATATTACAAAAAGAGGGGCTTTTGTGCAAAATTACCACATGGAGTAAAAACTTCAGATTTTTGGATTTTTGGGCTGAGCATGATGGCTAGCCAACTCAGAGGTAAAAAGTTTACTTTCTTGTTTTAATAGATTTGGTTTATTTCGAAAATTTCTTAAAGAACGGTCTTTTTGCAAAATTTCCACTTAGAGGCAAAAATTACAAAATACGTTTTTTGGATTCGAAAACAGTGCCGGTCATATCAGTTGGTTAATCTAATTTCCTAGTATAAATATTTATATATGTAAAGATATATTCAAAAGGGATATTTTGCAAAACCTATTCAAAACTCTAATACCCTATTCCCGGCCTATTAAAGGAGTGGTGCAGCCGTCACTTTGCTGCATTACAAAAAAGATTTTCTTTATTATTGATTTACTGGATTTTCGAAGCGAGGATCTTGGTTTTCTTCCGAAAGGAATGAATTTTCTTATTCTCTTTATTATTTCGATTGATTCTTCAATAAGATGAATGACATAAGTTTGTTTTCGTACTTTTCTAAGCATGTTGTATATGATGATCTGTCTATTAGAAAGCATATTAGGGGATTGTATGATGATATAATGAATTTTGATGGATGTAGGAAGAAAAATTGAATCTTTTATGAAAACTATGTTATTATTAGTGATTAAAATTTCATATAGATGACTTGAGATTGTTAAAGAACCTAATAGAAGCCATGAGTAGGTTGTTTTCTTTTGTATGCTTGCTGGTTTGATTGAGTTTAATGAGTTGTATGTTGGTTATTGCAAAAAATGAATGAAAACTAAGTTTTACTGTGTATGAATGCATATGGTCTGTTCTTGAAATTTGATGAGTATAACTTGATTAATACATGTCGAAAATTGCATTTATTCATGAGTAAACTGATGTGAGTGGTTGTATATATGTTTAATGAATTACAAGAAGAGTTATTGGATCAAAAGAACAAATTTTGAAGTGAAAAGAGGAGTAATTGTTTTCGGGTCTCATGGTGAATGGCCGAAATTGATTTTTCGTGATTTTTGTGAAGTTTTCAGTTGGATCTCGATTGTTTTGTTACTGAGATAGATTTGAACAATATACTACACATGTACGATGATTTCTTGATGTTTTACTGATGCTTAAACACACCTATACACCTATATACATATCTAGTATACTGTTATAAAGATTTTAATAAAAATTGGTCTTTTATGATTTTCATGAAGTTTTGATTAGTTTTATAAACTCCACTATGTTAGAAAAGTTGCATTTGATCATCTCAGAAATTTTATTTTACAAATGTATGATTTTACAGAGAATAAACGAAGTATCAGTAAAAAGGTGCACGAATATTAAAGCTGTCAAATTTTGAATTGTTGGTCGACTGTCAATTTTATGAACTAAAATGATAGTCGACTGTCAATTAAATGATTTTGGGGATTTTTCCATGTCGGATACTTTTTGTACGATTGTACTGTTTTGCACGACCGGCCACTTTTTGTACTGTTTTAACGGTAGACTGTCAATGTCTGGGCTGACTATTTTGTTGAGTTTTCTTCGTGTTTCTTGAACGGTTATTTCTTCGATATTATGGATTATTGATCTACTATTTTAGATGATGTTTTTAATACGGATTGCAGTATTTTACAGAGAGTTACATTTTGATTATAATAGAATTTAAATTGAATTTTTATGACTTTATTAAATGAAATATATATGGTTTTCGAAGGAATTGATGTTTTGTGACATTCTACGACTTCAAAATATGATTTTCAGATATTTACTAGATTTAATACTTTATTTCAATTTTGGAATTTGTGAGTATATTCAAGGAATTTGGATTTGTTGATTTTTAAGAAGTTTTCCTAATATGAGAGTATTTGATCATGGAATTGAAAGTTTTTATGAGGAATTTTGTGTTGATGGTTTAGTTGAGAGTCTCTAGAGGGTGTGTGGGACCCTAGATACCGGCAGTTGAGATTTTATGGTTTGGCCAGTTCTGGTCTTGATTGTTGAGCAGTTGAGTTAGGTCCGGTAGGGTACACCAACTCTAGGAGATTTGTAATTAAATTAGCTTAATAAATATAAGGGCAGACACTAGATGGTGATATGATGAAATGAGGGCAAACGTGAGTTATGGACCCCAGGATGATCCGAGGAGTGAGATACTCCCCAGTATTCCGGGACAATGGCTGAAATAGGCCAAATAATGATCCAACATGATTGGGATTGATCTTCAGTATGCCAAGGACGAGAGCGACGCTCATGGGATGTTTGTGCAATGAGGGTTCCAGGATGACCTGCAGAGTGAGCCATTCTCCATTATTCCGGAACGATGGATGAAATAGGCCACAGAATGATCCACATGAGTGAGATTGGCCTCTAGTATTTCAAGGGCAAGAACCGATACTTGCAAAATGTCTAAATCTCGTAGTAGTCATTCTAGTAGGATTAATTGCATAACGAGGGATCTTACTCTATAAAATGGAGAACGATAAGGGCTTGCACTGGAGCTATGTACTATGGAATGCATAGTTACCGACAAGTATGCATTAGAGAGTCATCATCCTGCATTTGTGTTTTCTTGACTTGGTTTTATGCATGTTTGTTTTCTATTTTCCTACACTTTACACTTAGTCTAGTTTCACTTGACTTTTTCATGTTTTATTTATTGTTATTTCATATTCCTTTTGTTATTACTGTTGGTATGTGTTGTTGATGACATTATTCATTATGTTTTATTCATATTGTATTTCTTTTGATGTCACTCACACCGTTATGGCTGACCCCTATAGTTTTGGGAGTTAAGGTTATCTCTAACCTCATGTTTTACAGGTAGATACCTATAGCTTGGGATTTTGATGCTTGTGGTAGAATGATAATGTGGCTTATGTAAATTGTAAAAGAATGTGTTGTAAAAGATTGAATTATAATTCAAGGTGTTTAATTTTTCGACGTGCTTTGTAAAGAATTGCTGTAATAAAAGTTGAAAATTTTATCTGTATTTTGGCTATGTTTACTATTACATTGAAACTGATACTGGAAATTGTGCCACGTATTTCTGAGATATTATATTGGAAATTCAGAGTGCTACATTATAATCTATAATATAATTTCATGATATTTTATATGTTGAGACTAAATATACTAGGGAATCTTCCAGATTTTTCTCAGAATTAATTATGATATTTTCAAATCCTTTTATGTTTATAAACAAGATTTTGCATTTTCTTCCTGAACATAACCTTTGTATTAAACACTGTTTTCAACACTGCCTGTCGCTGATGTATGACTTGTATATATGCGCAGGATTCGGCAGAGAGTCTAGTTTCCAGATTTTCTAACGGATCTAGATTTGTATTTCTGTAGCAACAAAAATCTCAGATTTGGTACAGTAGTGTCTTGCTGTCCAGAACTGGAAGTTTCGTTGTTTTGACTGCTATAGGTTGTTTTTGTTATCCGTTGTGCTCCTTATTCATCTTAGACTTGTCCTTTGCTCTTGCCATGTCCTTAGCCCTGTTTTTGTTTGTTCACATCTGTTTAATGATAATAAAAACTAATCAAGCCGGGGTTTTAAGGGAATGATCTAGTAGTGGACAATATAAAATTGTGTATTCAGAAGGGAACTCGTTTCCCCACTATTTACTGTGGTACTGACTATTTATCTCTGGATGCATGAGGACATGATCCATGACACCATTACTATTTGCTAATACTGTTACTGTTACTGTTTGTCTGAATATACGGCCCTAGAGGTTCCACTACGAAATCTTAAAACGAAACTATTTGATGTAGCAACCTTGTGGTATAATTTGGGACGCATGAAGTGCTACCTAGATAGTAATGAACATTAGACATTAGAATGACTGTTTCACTGTCACATCCTGTTACTGCTACTATTATCCTATTACTGTTACTGTTGACTTCACTGTTACTATTACTGTTATACTCTTGATTGTTCACCACTGTTTCCTGTTATCTGTAGACTGTCATCCTTTGTTGTTTTTCCTCCATGTCAGTACTTCCTATTTTTGTTTTATTATTTTCCCTTTCCTTTTCCTGCTTATACTACTTGCGACCCGGAACTTGCATCTAACGGGCATTATGTTTTCTTGTCTTCCTTTTTCCTTGTAAATGTTATATGAGCAGGTTTTGGTGATCGGTTGCCTACTGGAGTTGGTGAGCAAAAGTTTTGAGCTGCTCATAGGAAATTTTGCTTAATGTTCTATTTGAACTATTTTATTCATGTACTGTATTGAGACTTGTATTTGGGCTTGTAGTCCCAGGGTATTGTTTTGTTTCAGAGCTCGTATTTGTTTGGAACATTCATTATAAATGCGAATAAATACTGTTGATTTATAATTGTTTATGCATGCCTGGTTGAGTATATTGTTATATTTACTATTGTGCTGAGTCAAGTAGATCCATACAGCTTATGAATGGTGAAAACTATCCACTGCGCTTAGTCACGTACCGTATTCCGTATTTCTTTTCGAAAGTGGGGCGTGACAGATATAGACTGGGAGGCGTCCTAGTGTGTCTTCTATCAAGATTTAGGGTTGTGAAGCCTATGTAAGGCGTCAAGTATCTGATAAACTTGGTCCCAAATCTGATAAGTGCTTCTTTGTAGGATATCCCAAGGACACCAAGGGATACTATTTCTATAATCACACTAAAAGCAAAGTGTTTGTCGCACGGACTGTTGTGATCCTATAGAGAGAATTCGTTTTCAAGAGAACCAGAGGGAGAACGATAGAACTTGAAAAAATTCAAATTTCTCAAAGTAGTAGCGAACCAATGGTTGAAATGGAGCAGGCTCCACAAATCGTTGTGGAATGACAACCTGCTCAAGTAGCACAAGGCCTACGTAAGTCTAGAAGGATACCTCATCAACACGAGAGATATGGATTTCTCGTGACTCAACATGGTGATGTATTGCTCGTGGATCAAGATGAGCCTACGTCTTATGAGGAAGCTGTAAAAAGCCCAGACTCTGAGAAATGGTTTGAAGCCATGAGATCTGAGATGGAATTCATGTATGCTGACCAAGTATGGAACATGCAAACCTTTAAGGGGCGGTTGGTGGCTAAAGGTTTCAAGTAAGTTCATGGTGTAGACTATATGATGAGACTTTTTCCCCAGTTGTCATGCTTAAATCCATTCGGATCTTGCTTGCTATTGCAGCATAACACGATTATGAAATCTGGCAGATGTATGTAAAAACTGCTTTCCTAAATGGAAATCTTCTTGGGGATGTGTACATCACACAATCTGAGAGTTTTGTCACTCCAAAGGATGCTGGAAAGGTGTGTAAGCTGCAAAGATCCATTTATGGGATAAAGCAAGCTTCTAAAAGCTGGAATCTTCGCTTCGATGATCCAATCAAAGAGTTTGGTTTCATCAAGAATGAAGATAAACCTTGTGTCTACAAGAAGATTAGTGGGAGCACAATTGTCTTTCTGGTGGTGTACGTAGATGACATACTTCTTATCGGAAATGACATCCCTACCTTACAGTCTGTAAAGATTTGGCTAGGATAATTCTTTTCCATGAAGAACTTGGGTGAAGCTACCTATGTATTAGGCATCAAGACCTATAGAGATAGATCAAGAAGATTGCGTGGCCTGAGTTAGAGTACATACATAGACAAAGTATTGAAATGTTTTAATTTTAATATGAAAGAGTCCAAACAGGGTTCTACCTATGCCGCATGGTGTAAGTCTGTCTAAGGCTCAATATTCTACAACTCAAGATAAGAGGGACCGCATGACTAAGATTACATATGCATCTGCAATTGGATCAATCATGTAAGCCATATTATGTACTCGTCCAGATGTCTCACGTGCCTTGAGCATGACGAGTAGGTACTAGTTAGATCCCGGTGAGAGTCACTGGACTGTTGTCAAGAACATACATAAGAACATGCTGTTGTCAAGAGCATGACTAAGTATTCATTCTTGGTATATGGATCCAAAGAATAGCTTGTTGTAAAGGGTTACACTGACGCTAGCTTCCAGTCCAATAAGGAAGACTCCAAATCGCAATCGGGTTTTGTGTTTTGCCTAAATAGTGGAGCTGTGAGCTAGAAGAGTTCAAAGCAAGAGACAGTAGCCGATTCTACCACAGAGGTTGAGTATATTGCTGCCTCCAATGCAGCAAAGGAGGTCGTTTGGATAAGAATGTCCATCACTGAACTTGGCATAGTTCCTAGCATTGTGGACCCAGTGGACCTCTATTGTGATAATAATGGGGTCATTGCACAAGTTAAGGAGCCTAGATCTCACCAGTGATCCAAACATATACTTAGGCGCTTCCATCTTTTTCGAGAGATCATCGATAGAGGAGATGTGAAGATATGCAGAGTACCGATAGATGATAACATCGCTGACCTACTAACAAATCCTCTTGCACAACAAAAGCATGAGGGCCACACTAGAACTATAGGCATTAGATGTATGCCTGATTGGCTCTAGTGCAAGTAGGAGATTGTTGGTGTATGCCCTAGAGGCCAATTGTGTATTGACATTACTAGTTTACATCGTATCATGAAATTTATTTCATATTTAGGTATTTCATTTATTGCATTATTTATTGTGATTTAAATGAACATAATGAAGTCCTTAGAATAGAATGTTCAATGCCATGGGATATCAAGTGCATAACTTGATTGTAGGATCCTATTGGCTGAAATTATAATACTGTTCTTAAATGTCCTTAGTCGAGTATTATTGTGAATTAGGACAACGATAATACACAGAGACTAGTGTGTGCACAGACTAATGGCCATTCTCAAGGGTCATGGATATGAGATATGAAGTCTTCACATGGGTACATATTAGAGTAATAATATACTGGACTGACCCACCATGAGAACGTTGCATGGATCGTTACGCGAGTGTTATAAGCAATTCTCACAGTGACCATGGCGTACGTAGTCCTTTGACTTGAAGTCACTACGATTCCCTACATGAGATGTTATATATTTTAATGTCATTAAACGTTGCCTATAATAAGGTAATTATAAATCGACTTTTGAATATACTACAAATCATGCAGAGGAATGTGGGTGACTTAGAGCGATATCTACGGGCCCCTTGATTGAGTGAGACTGCACAATTTATGATCGTGCTCAAATAAGCAAATATGAGATATTGATCTCATTTGTTTTAGTAAGTCTACTCGGACATCACGAAACCAAAGATTGAACTATACAAGAGTGATATGCACTATGCCTTGTGGTCAATTAAGATATCTGGACAAAGGGACTAGACTATATGGTAACATTGATCACAGACAGGTTATGTCAAATCACTAACATTCCCATTACTCAAGTAGTAGAGATGTATTCCTAGATACCGCTCACTGCTTGTAATACTCGAATATGATTTTAGTATTACTATCAACGTAATGAGAACCTATAGGGTCACATACTTAGAATGGAACGAAATTGGGTTTAAATTCATAAGATGAATTTGATGAGGGATCCATGTAAGACTTGGACTCCTAACATTGGTTGGACATTTTTTTAGATTAAATGGGCTAACTAAAGTTCAAAGGCCCACACACGATTCTGACCCAAGTCAGATTGTGAGCCCATCAACCTCAATACTCTCTTACGGTTGGTTTTCTGCACCTATATAAACGTGAAAAAAAATCCTAACCATCACAGAAAGTATGAGAGAGATATTGTGAGGAGGAGCATCTCCTTCCCGTAGCTAGCACCGTGGTCTGAGGGAGAGCCATTTTTCGTTCCGTTCGTGTGGATACCGTAGAGGCACGCAATATTGCAATGTTGTGATCGGTATACTATAGAGATAGAAGATCCATCTTTAAGGTATAATTCCTAAACACGATTTATAATTTTTGCATGGATCCATGGCTAAGTTTCGATATTTTTGTAATTTTCCACTGTGTATTTAATTTGTGACTGCATTCGAAACCTAACATGACATTGTCTACACTCATCCCTCTGGGACTTCCTAGGCCCCCTCTCATCCACACTTCTTTGTTTGTATCCGATGAGGGCCCACTTTGGTATCGAGGATGAAGAGCTTCTTCGGCTCGGATGTATTTTTCACGTCGCTGAGAAATTCGAAAGTGACCATTTGGCGAGGGAGGTCTTAAGGAGATTGTGCCTGACGTCATGCCTGAAAGCAGCTACTGCTACCCCGTAATCAATGGAGGGGATGGATCGGGCCTCTGCTGTGAATCTATGGATGAAGTCTCGGGGTGACTCCGTCCTTTTGCTTTATGTCTTGCAGAGTGGCTCTCGTCATCTCCACCTTGCAGCCGGTCACAAAGTGAGTGAAAGAGCTCTCCCCGAGTTGGTCGAGTGAGTAAATGGAGTCAGGGGTGAGCCGGTAGTACCATCCTCTAGCTGAGCCTCGGAGTGTGGCGGGGAATGTCTTGCAAAGGATTGCTTCAGAGGTGTTATTAATAATAATTGAGAGTTTATAACTCTCGATGTGATCCACTGGGTCAAACTCCCTTTGTATGTTTTGAAGGCATGGGGCTTGAAGTCTCTCGGGACCGGGGCCTCGAGAATGGAAGGGGCAAAAGAAGGTCGAACGGAGCGGTACCTGCCTATAGAGGGAGAGGCTTCTGCTACTTCTCTGGTGCTCCGAACGGGAACCCCCGATTCGAGGGCAATTATGCTCAATGCAGTGACAGAGGTCTTCTTCCTGTTATCAGTTGTCGAGGATGTATCGGAGGTCCTATTCTGTAGAGGGCTCCACCATGGCCCGATTGGATAAGAAGCAGAGAGTTCCACCAGGGGGGTCTTGTAACGCCTCGAATTCCCATTACCGAACATTCGTGACGCAACTAGATTTGTTGCCTTCGAATGCATCTCAACACAGTAATAACTCGGAAATTTAAAAACTTTTTATTGCCAAATAAGGTCATTACATCATTGATTACAACCAATGTCTTGTTCCTAAACAAGAATACAAATTACATTAACTCATTACATCTTATTACAAAATATATATCAACTCCTCTTGAAAGTTAACAGCTGTCTCCCGGAATGGCAGTCGACGGATAACTGCCGAACTTCACTGAACGGTCAATTTACTTCCCTGAGGCTTGCTCCTCGGCTTGAGTCATCTACTGCGTGACTTTGATATCTCTGCACCTGCTCGAAAGGTAGGACCAGTACCTAAAAGGTGGAGAACGTCAGTACTTCGACTGATGAAATGCTGATAATAACAGCGAGCACCAAACTGGCAACCACACACCATCTTGAATGGAAAAAGAAACGTACATCCTAATTCTCTAGTGCTCGTGTAAGCCATGATCTAACAACTAAATGCACCGATCACAAGCCTATTCTAAAGCAAACAAGACCTTGGGACTCTGGATCCGCATGCATCCCATACTACATGCGTTCCAGACCCAAGCATGGCCTAAAATATTGCACAAAATACGAATGCACACGATGCACCTACTCTAATGCAATTTATTTGGGAACGCATGCATCCCATACTACATACCTTCCCAAAATCAACTTCGATAGAAACGTATGCATCCCATACTATATACTTTCCAAAGAGTTCGCCTCTCCTGATTGTAGGGTTCAATCCCTCGCCATGCATCCTACCCTTGTACTCATCCTGTTCCCAATAGATATCCGTGTCTGAGGAGGTTGCAGTCACTCGTTCTAGTCCCGTACTGTAGTCCCAAAAGTGGTGGTCACATTTGCCACTTAGTACCCGCACACGGACCTCCCTCAAAAACACGTGTCAACGTTCCGGTACAAAACCATGTACCCAAATGACGTCAATGATTCACATATAGAACAAAACCCAAGTGCATAGGAACATGACGGCCTCGAGGGTCAAATCCCCCTATCCGATAGGAGCCCCTCTCTCGTTCCTTATCCCAGCTCTTTGGGAATTAACAGATCGAGATACATGACCCGCGAACTTAAAACCTGAGAACCAAATTCTTATCTCTACGACAGAAAAAGTACAACACCCGACTAGGGTCTGCTAGTACTAATGCAATATACATACCCCTAATACACCACTCTAATCCAAGACTCACTCCAATCATTCAAGTAAAAGATTGCTCTGAAACTCTGCCCATCGACCACTGGCCCAGGCGATGCAAGTCCCGCTCGCCACTTCCCCTATCTTGGAATTGTCTAGCACCATGGCCTGCATTCAACCCCAATCGGGAAATGAATTTATGTGTTCAGCCCCAAATGGGAAACGAACTTATGTGTTCAGCCTCAATCGGCAATGAACTAATGTGTTCAGCCCCAACCGGGTAGTGAACTTATGTGTTCAGCTCGAACCAAGCAATGAACTTATGTGTTTAGCCCTAACCGGGCAATGAACTTAATTAATGGCACTAGCTTGGACGTCCTACTCCTCGGTGGAAGTTCATAACTTAGGGTCGACAGACGTAAGGCATCACCCTACCTTAGTGACTGACTCGAGTAACCAAATCCACCGTGGGAGTCAAACAAAACCAGCAATAGGCACCAATCATCCCCAAATAGCGAGTCATCAACACAATATGTACACAGGAGAAGGGTTTTCTCAGCACTTAGTCAAAACCCAAGATTAAGCAACTACGGTGTTTCTGCCCGAAACTTAAAAAGATCATAACTCCTAAAATACAATTCAGATTTGGGTGTTCAAGCCCAATCTGGAAAGGTAAAGACCTAGACTACAACTTCCTAGTTGTTCATAAACTCAGATTCGGTCATCTAGATCCTCAAACTAGCCTCTCAAGCCTCATGCACCTTTCCGGTAGCATAAATCACTACCTACTCATCTGAAAGCTACCAACCCAAGTTCTATTGAAAGGTGTGGGTGTCCTCTACAACTCCCTAGTTGAACACCAATCCAAATTATGCCATTCGATCACCCTAAAATATACATTACTCTTAGGTATACCAAATCACATACTAAGTCTTACTCAAACAGAGCATTCAACTCAGCACATGGTTTCTGTCCAGTCTTGTAAAAATCATATTAAATCATCCACTCATAGGAATCACCTCAAACAAAGGCTTTTTAGAAAGCTCTAGATGTCCACTACAATTCTCTAAGCGAACACTTTCTCAAAATCTGCTCTTACAGAGCCTCAAATGTATCATCTTATCAAAGTATCCATTCTGACTGAATTAAGCACAGTACATGCTATAAAATTCATTATAAATCATATACTGATCCAATAGTCACCAAATTACAATACAGAAACTAGACATCATAATGAACAACATGCAAAAGGATTCATGTCTAGATTCCAAGTATACACTGAGTTCTTCATGTTTCAAACATGCATAAAGATCATACTGTTCTTCAGTCACAGTTCTAACTACTGTTGATAGACTAATTTTGAACTTGCATTTAACTTCACCTAATTAATTTCTTGATTTTTTCGTATAGTCTAGATACATGTGAGAAAGTATGGTCAAAATTTCAGAATAAGATCATGTGCCATTTAATTATGAGAATTCCCTCAATCTCAGGTATCACAGTAAACAAATCGTTTTTCTGCCTTACGGCTCTATTCCAGAAACGGATTTTATTAAAATACCAAACAACCTCAGAAAATTCCGAAATAACTCATGCATCATTTAGACATGTAAAGGAACAATATGTGAAAATTTCATCATCAAATTCCATGTTGTTTATTCTCGAGAAATTCTATAAAATGACATGCAGATCAAGATTTTCTGTTCTAGTTTCAGATTTAACATTCAATCTCTTAAACAACCATTCTAAACTCCTACCACTACTCATGCATGCAAGAATCAATAAGAAATAACAAGAAAAAGTTTAGAGAAACTTCCCACCCTGATTTGGTTTGAGAGAAGGTGATAGCCTTCCTCTAAGAATGCTATCTCCAAAGCTTGAGATCTTCTCCTCCAAATTGCTCCTTCTTTCTCTCCTTCATTTTTCTTTCTTTTTTGGTGTTCTGAAATTTCAGAACTTGGGAGGGGAAATGAAGTGGGTTTTAATGAGAAAAGTGTGAGGAAAGAGGGAGGAAGGGGGGCGGATTTGGGGTAGGGTAGGAGGGGGTAGGGTAGTGAGGTGGCAAATTGTTTTGCAAGAAAACCATTTCTTAGTTCATGGTTTTGGGGTACAATGTTTGGGCTGAACTTTTTAGCTCTTAATCAAGTTCTAAACGAGAGATGAGAGGTTAGGTTTGAGTCTATGTAAAGTATATCCATTGTAGCTTCATACAATGATATATTTGCATATGTATTGTACCCAAAACTAGTGTATATACTAGTATCGGTCCTCCTCATTCTCGTGCATCATCTAGAATGCACCCACCCTCATGGACCGCCCTGCAAACCTAACCGCACTCCAATATTCATATAATCAAACAAAATATTGCAATCTTATGCACGCATACAGACAATATATATATATAGAAGTATTGTACAATCCGGGGTATTACATTAACCCCTCAGAATTGTTCTGTCCCCAGAACCACGCTAGGGGAAAAAAATAGCAGACAATCATCAATGATCGGGAGATACTTCCTTGATCATTTCCAATGCCTCGAGGAACACCCTCGAAACAGATTTTTAAAGTGTTCAATACCGGCTCCCAAGCCTCAAGTGCTCAACGCACTTTCCCATCCCGGAGATCAATCTCATCATGTGGATCATTTTGGGGCATGCCTCATCCTACATCTACCGTACTGGGAATGAATCACCTTGGGGTATGTCGCTCCCATCCTGGACTACTGGAGATCAATCCCTCTCCATGAAACTTTGTGGGGTCTATTGCGTCCCACGTTCCGGAATACTAATAAATATCTCACTCCATGGATTATTTTGGGGCCCTCATCACACAAACTTCCCATGCGTAATGCTCTCGTCCCGAAATACTGGAGATCAATCCCACTCCACAGATCATTCTGGGGCATATTTCATCCCTCGTCTGGAATACTGGGGAATATCTCACTTCGTGGATCATCCTGGAGCCCTTACTCATCCTTGAACTCCGTAGGTACTACTCTCGTCCTCGGAATACTGGAGATCAATCTCACTCCACAGAACACTCTGGGATCTATTTCATCCCTCATCTGGAATACTGGGGAATATCTCACTCCTTGGATCATTCTGGAGTCAATGTCCCACTAACCTACTTGTGAATGTTGATCCCTGGAATATTGAAGATCAATCCCACTCCACAGATCATTCTGGGTTCTATTTCATCTCTCGTCTGGAATACTAGGGAATATCTCGCTCCATGGATCATTCTGGAGCCAACGTCACACAATCTTCCCTCATGAGCGTCGCTCTCATCCCTGGAATACTACAGAACAATTCCTAATCCACAGATCATTCTGGGGCCTATTTCATCCTTCGTCCGGAATACTGAGGAATGTCTCACTCCATGGATCATTCTGGAGTCAACCTCATCACACGAACTCCCCGTGAGTATCGCTCTCATCCCGAAATACTAAAGATCAATCCCACTCCACAGAACACTCTAGAGCCTATTTAATCCCTCGTCTGGAATGCTGGGGAATATCTCACTCCGTGGATCATTCTGGAGCCTCCCTACTCACGATCATTCTTGCTTCATCATATCTCCCTCTAGTGCCCGAGTCAAGTTCTCAGCATATCTTCTAGCTCTCGGTTGCACTACTTGATGGTCGGTGACCACTCCCTCCTTAGAAGAAAATGAGGCTTACCAAGGAGAAGGCAAAAAATTCAGTTTTATGTCTTATCCCAAACACTTAATAAAATAAGCACAAGACAAGAGATGACCAAATGCCCAAGAAAAAACTTTCATGCTTTATAAAAAGTCATAATATCCTTCTACAGAACACAGTACAAGTTTGCCAATCATGGCTAGCAAGAAATGCAACTAATAAAATATATTACTATTCTAGACCATGCACCATTTCACACTTCCTTCCAGTTAAGCTGAAGTTCGTCCCTGACAAACAGGCTTCTTCCCTTTATCGACCACCTTCAGTAACTGGTCATTGGGGTTCCCTTGCAGTTGTGGACAATTCAATTTCTTGTGCCCGGCTTCTCCGCAGTTATAGCAAGTGTTTGTCTGGGTTCTTTTTGGGCATTAACTCTTGGAATGACCTTGTTCCTTACAAAATTAACACACCACCATCTGACTAGGCTCTTTAAGCTTTCTGAACATCTGAGTTGAGTTTCGCTCATCATAGTCAGAAGTGAGAATATACTTCTTCCGCTTTTTCTTCGTCTCGGCCTCGCCTTGATTCTGTCTCATTTCCATTTCTGTTACCGCAGCTCACCTTACTAGCTTGTGAAATCAGCGAATGCCTAACAGAACCATCCTCGACCTCAGTCTAGGCCTAAGCCCATGCTCAAACCTCTGGGCTTTATTCGCTTCCTCCTGCACCATCTCTGGTGCATACCATGACAGTTAAGAAAACTTTGTCTCATATTTCCGGACAGACATATTTCCCTGCTACAAATTGTGGAACTCCATTGCGTTTTCTTCTTACACATCTGTGGGAAAATAGTGCTGTCGGAATTCTTTAAGGAAATCTTCCCAAGTGACCTGACCTCCTCCAAGACCACGCTTCACGGACTGCCACCAAACTCCGCCATCCTTCTCCAGGAAGATTGTGGCCAAACGAACCTTGTTGTTCTCTGGAGTCACCATTACTTCAAACACCGTATCCACCTGACGTATCCAGTTGTCAGCAGCCGTGGGGTCGACCTGTCCTTCGAAAACTGGTGGTTTCATCCTCTTGAACGACTCCACCACCTTCATTGGATCAGCATTTATAGAAACTCCTGTTGTTCCCTATGGCGGTGCTTGGTTTCTGCTAGCTTCCACAAATGCTCCTATCATCTGGTGATATGGCTAAAAATGGGGTTAAATCGGAACCGTCCAGATTAGGCACGAATCTTAAAACTCAGGGGTAAAACGGTAATTTCGCCCGCCAACGGGTCTAAAGCGGGTACTGGTTATCTTCCTCGAAAACCCACTTACCCGCAAACGGATCCACCTCATCTGGGTGCGGGTTTCAACCCACAGCAAACTAGGTCCAGAAGGGATAGAATTAGGGTTTCTGATTAAATCCTAATCAACGGCCCTGATTCATAGTTATCCCTTCACTGGGGATTAGGGATTACATTCCTTATCTAACCACAGGGGGATTACATTCCTAATCTAATCCCAGCGGCGCCTATAAATACCCCCCATCCATCTCCATTAAGAGGTAATCAATCTTTTGCCAATTTTTGCGTTCATTCATAATCACTTCTGATTACTGACTTGAGCGTCGGAGGGTGCGTCGCCGGGAACAACCCCGGTGTCTCGCACTTCTTGCAGGTGAACGGCGGGAGCAACGGTCAAACTCCGGCGGAACAGGTAATAGGTTTGTTATTCAAAGTTTCCCAAGAACCCACAAATACTATCTGTTTGCCCCCACACTAGATTCAGCGGCAACAGATTGGCGCCGTCTGTGGGAAACTAATGATAGCAGCCTCCCCTCTTCCCGTTGGTCAGATCCGCTTCGGCCATGCCTCCTAGAAAAGTCAGATCCAGAGGGTCCAACCGAGGACCCAACCCCGATCAGCAGTAAGAAATTCCCATCCAGCCTACCCAACAGCAGGGGCAACTTCCTCCTCCAGCGGAAGACCCGCTCCAACAGGACCTTCCTCCTCCTCCTCCGAATCAGCCACCTCCTAAGGGTCCTAACCCTCAGAAACAACCTCTTCACCAGGACCACATCTCCATCCACAACGCCTCTTCGGACTCTATGGCCTCCCATCATCCCCGAGCATCCGGTCTCCGCAATACCGCCCTCAATCGGCAGAAGGATGAGGATCTTCGCCGCCATCTGGATGAAAAGCGGACCCGAAAGGGAACCTCCCGCCAACACCGTCCGGATGAGCGGTCTCCTTGCCGCCGAGAATCCAGAAGGTCCCCTATCCGAAGGGGGCGGAGAGAGTCCCCCGAGCATTACTGAAGAAGGCCACACTCCCCTGCAGGTCGGCAACAGCCTAGGAACAATGAGGCACCCATTACCCGTGCCGAGTTCCAGCAGTTCCAAGCGACCGTCCTACAAGCTCTCAATCTCCGTCCCAACACCAATGCACCCAAGATCCCCTCTCCTCCTCCGGTCCTAAGTCCTCACCGACGGTCCCCATATCCTCCTCCAGCTCCCAGCAACTCCCGGCATGAGCAAAGTCCTCGCCGCTCCAGGAGCTACCGTCGTCGTAGCCCCCGCTCTCCCTCGTACGAAGACGAGTCTAGAGGCTCAACTGATTACCGTCGAAGGGACGACGCTGTGTACCACCGTCTCTGTGAAATGGAAAGGCGCTTGGGTCATTTAGACCGAGAAGAAGAGCTTAGAGGAAGGACCCTTCGTCCTAGCAGACCTCCTTTCTCCCGAACCATAATGGATGCACCTGTGCCGATCGGCTTCAAACCCCCTCAATTTGAGACCTATTCTGGGGAGACCGACCCAGTTGATCACATCGAGAGCTTCAAGACCCTAATGCTCATCCATCAAGCTTCCGATGCTCTACTCTGTAAAACCTTCCCCGCAACTCTCAAGGGTCCAGCTCGAGAATGGTACTCTCGCCTTGCCCCGTCCTCAATATTCTCCTTCGAGCAATTCGAGACCCTCTTCGTCACCCATTTTGTAAGTAGCCGTAGAACTGAGAAGACCAGCATCTCGCTACTGTACCTCCACCAGAAGAAGGGTGAGAAGTTGAGAGACTATGTGAAGAGGTTCACAGCTGAAGCCCGGTCCATAGCATCCCTCGACTAGTCGGTCGCTGTAGCAGCATTTCAATCTAATGTCCTCAATTCCAACCTCCGCTCCTCCCTCACCAAGAAACCCCCACAGAACTTTTCCGACCTCCTCTTCCGAAGCGAAAAGTATATTAGGGCCGAAGAAGCCGAGCACCGCCCAAACTTGGAGGGGTCTTCCTCCAGGTTTAAGAGGAAGGGAACAGAAGAGGAAGGAGCCAAGAAGCTCCAGAAGGATAATGCCGGCCAACGCCGACCTCCCCCCAGATTCGAAAAGTTTACTCCCCTCACCACTAATGTCTCTACCATTCTGATGGAAGTTGAGAAGGAAGGGATCATACCCCCTGCTCCGAGGATGAACACCCCTGCTAAGAAAAGGGATAAAGAGAAGTGGTGTCGTTATCATCGGGACCATGGCCACGACACCAACGATTGTCGAGCCCTGAAGAATGAGATAGAAGCCCTCATCCAGAGGGGACAGCTGACCAGGTTCGTCAGAAAGGACCGAGCCGAACTTCCTCCCCCGCCTCGGGGGGCTAATAAGAATCCGGAACGCGATGAAACGCCCGACTTCGAAGAGGAGCGTGTCCTGCACCTCATCCATGGGGGCCCAATGGGGGGCTCCTCCAACTCCTCTTGAAAGGCATTTATAAGAGAAGTCAATTCGGTCCGCGCCACCCCTCCTCCCAAAGGCCTCGGAGTGCCCATCACGTTCTCAGACGAAGATCTCGAAGGCGTCCGCACCCCTCATTGTGACGCACTCGTCATCAGCCTCCACATGGCGAACTTCAAAGTGGAGAGGATCCTAGTGGACAATGGCAGTTCCGTTAACATCCTCTTCCTCGCCGCTTTTAAAGGCCTAAAGCTCTCCCGAGACAGACTCAAGCCCGCCGGCTACACGCTCCATGGGTTCACGGGAGTGCCAGTGACTATTGAAGGGGTAATCACCCTCGACGTAACCGCTGGCAAAACTCCTACCACCCGAACGGAGTCGATGGACTTCATGGTCGTAGATGTCTCCGTAGCCCACAATGTCATTCTGGGTCAGCCCGGCCTAGCCGCCCTTGAAGCCGTCCCTTCGGCCTACCACCTCAAAATGAAGTTTCCAACTCGGGCCGGAGTAGGAGAGGTAAAAGGCAATCAGGAAACAGCCCGCAAGTGCTACATGACCTCTACCCTCGGTCCAGTCCTCTCTTTAGAAACACTGGAAATCCCCAAGATGCTGCCCGACCAACGTCCGAGCCGGTGGACGAATTAAAGGAAGTGCTCTTCTCTGAGCAGGATCCAACCCGAAAGTTTTTTGTTAGCAAGACCCTCCCGTCCGCCCTATGCTCGGACATTGTATAGTGTATCCGAAGGAATCGAGACCTCTTCGCTTGGTCAGCTGTAGACATGCCCGGAATTTCCGAAGAGCTCTTGGTCCACCACCTTAGCGTTGTTCCAGGGTCCAAACTGGTACAGCAGAAAAGGCACAAGTTCGCCCCTGAGCGCCAGCTAGCTATAAAAGAGGAGGTGGACAAGCTCTTGAAGGCCCGGTTCATACAAGAGGTGAACTATCCCGAGTGGTTGTCGAATGTAGTAATGGTGAAGAAGTCCAATGGAACTTGGAAGATTTGTATTGATTTTACCGATCTCAACAAGGCCTGCCCCAAGGATCCCTTCCCTCTTCCGAGTATTGACACTTTGATTGATGCCACCTCGAGACATGAACTCCTCAGCTTCATGGATGCCTTCTCAGGCTACAACCAGATCCGGATGTTCCCTCCGGATATCCCGAAGACATCATTCGTGACCGATCAAGGCCTCTATTGCTACAGGGTTATGCCCTTCGGTCTGAAGAACGCAGGAGCAACATACCAACGCCTCGTCAACAAGGTTTTCCAAGCTCAAATCGGCCGAAACATGGAGGTGTATGTTGACGACATGCTTGTAAAAAGCATCCGAGGTGCCGATCATGTGACCGACCTCCAAGAAGCGTTTGACGTTCTGAGAAAGCACAGCATGAGACTCAATCCAAACAAGTGTGCATTTGGAGTCTCGTCAGGAAAGTTCCTCGGCTTCATGGTTAGCCAACGAGGAATTGAAGCAAACCCTAAGAAAATCAAGGCCATATTAGACATGGCCACTCCCAAAAATTTTAAAGAAGTCCAGAGGTTAACAGGCTGCCTAGCCGCCATAGGGCGCTTTCTCTCAAAGTCCGGGGAAAAATGCCTCCCCTTCTTCAAGGCCCTCAGGGGGGCTAAAGGTATTGAATGGGGCCAACAGCAACAAGAGTCCTTCGACCAGCTCAAGGCCTACCTTGTCAATCCTCCCCTCCTCAGCAAACCAATTCCTAGCGAACCCCTCTACCTCTACCTGGCAGCCTCCAAGCAGACCCTCAGTGCTGTCTTAGTAAGGGAAGAAGACTGGGCTCAAAAGCCCATATACTATGTGAGCAAAGTACTTCGGGATGCCAAGCTCCGCTACCTGAAGATAGAAAAGATGGCTTATGCCCTGGTGATGGCCGCGAGAAAGCTTCACCCGTACTTTCAGTCCCATTCGGTAGTCATCCTTACCGACCAACCGCTGAAGCAGGTCCTCCACAAGCCAGAGACCTCGAGCCGCCTTATGAAGTGGTCTATCGAGCTGAGCCAGCATGATATAACTTATCAGCCTCGGACTGCGATCAAGGCTCAGGCCTTAGCAGAATTCATAGTTGAGAGTACCATCCCCGAGTCCAGCCAAACAGTGAAGGGTCGGTTTATGTGGACGGATCCTCCTGCAATGAGGGAAGCGGGGCAGGGGTCATTCTGGCAGGCCCAGATGACTTCATCCTCCAATACTCCCTCCATATCAACTTCAAGGCCTCGAACAACGAAGCAGAATACGAGTCACTCATAGCCGACCTTGGAATGGCTCGAAATGCAGGGGCTCAGCACCTCAGGATCTTTAGCGACTCTCAGCTAGTCGTGAATCAGGTCCTCGGCGAATATGAAGCACGTGATGACAGGATGGTTAAATACTTAGCCAAGGTCAGGGCCTCATGGCACTGTTTGAAGAAGCCTTCATCCAACGCATACCTCGGGAAGAAAATGCTCAAGCCGATGCCCTCTCCAAACTGGCATCTTCCTCCCTTCAAGGTCTCGAGCAGACCGTCTTGACAGAAGTCCTTCTGAAGCCAAGTATAGAGGACGAAACCCCCGACTCTATGGAGTCGCTGCCTGTCCTGCTCGAAGACAATTGGATGAAACCCCTCGTCGAATTCTTAAGGGACGGACTCCTCCCCGAGGATCCCAAAAAAGCTCGAAGAGTGAGAACTCGAGCCGAGCGTTAAACACTAATCGGAGGTATCTTATATAAACGCTCCTTCACACAGGTAGACGGCCGACCCTACCTGGGATGCCTCTCCCCCGAACAGGCAGACTATGCCCTACAAGAACTTCACGAGGGCATAGGCGGGGCACATTCAGGATCTAGATCCTTAGCTCGCAAAGTATTGAACTACGGATACTTCTGGCCCACTCTTCTACGAGACGCCAAACGACACGTTCGGCAATGCAGCTCCTGTCAGAAGTACTCTGACATCCGACGCCTCCCTCAAGCTCCACTCACTTCCCTATCAAGTCCGATCCCCTTCGCAATGTGGGGGATGGATTTACTAGGGCCATTTCCACCAACTCCCGAACAGTTTAAATTCTTAGTCGTGGCGATCGACTACTTCTCAAAATGGATAGAGGCCGAGCCCTTGGCCACGATCACCGAGAACAAGATTGTTCAGTTCTTTTGGAAGAGCGTGATCTGCCGATTCGGCGTCCCTAGGGTCCTGATAACTGACAATGGAACACAGTTCACCGGGGCTGCCTTTCGAGCTCTATGCGAAGACCTTGCCATCCAGCACCGGTTCCCCTCCGTTTCTCATCCCCGGTCAAATGGCCAGGCCAAAAATGCTAACCGACAGATCCTCTGCGGCATTAAGAAGAGGTTAGATAAGTGTTCCAAAGGCTTATGGGTCGATCAGCTTCCCAATGTGCTGTGGAACTACCACACCACAAAACGGACCCCCACAGGAGAGAGCCCATTTAATCTCACCTATGGGTCCGAGGCAATCATCCCCCTAGAAGTCAGAATACCCTCTCCTCGTCTATTAGCTTACGAAGAAGAGCAAAATGCCAGAGACCTCCGAGCCAGTCTTCACTTGATAGACGAAATCCGAGAAAGAGCTGCCATTCGTCAACAAAGCTACCGAAGAAGGATCGAGTTGGCATACAACAAGAAAGTCTGCCCCACGGACCTCAAAGAAGGGGACCTGGTCCTCCGAAAGTTGGCCATCTCATTTCCAGGTCAGAAGAGCAAATTGGCCCCAAATTGGGAGGGACCTTACAGGATCGCCAAAGTGGTCCGTCCCGGTACATACAGACTAGAAGATCTTGAAGGCAGGGAGATCTCCAGGACTTGGAATGCCGACCATCTCTTAAAATACCAAGAGAGAGCACCAACGCCTTCCTAAGTATTTCGAGATGTCGAACCGTTCCTCTCCTATTACTTGTAATGTTTTTTCTTTTATTTCACTCTTGTAATAACGGCTCGCAACTTTAGAAGCAGCCGGCCATTAGTCATCAACAAAGAGTTTTTTCGTATTTTACTTGTAAAAATTGCTTACATCTCTCTGCCTTTACTCTTCACTCTAACGATGGTTCTGGAGTCCAACACTTGGCTCGATTCTACTCCGCAAGCTCGCGTCTAAGCGGGCTAGGAGTGGGTCGCCATTCGGAATTGCTCCCACGACCGTTGAACTCTAACGATGGTTCCAGAGTCCAACACTTGGCTCGATTCTACTCCGCAAGCTCGCTTCTAAGCGGGCTAGGAGTGGGTCACCATTCGAAATTGCTTCCACGACCGTTGAACTCTAACGATGGTTCCGGAGTCCAACACTTGGCTCGATTCTACTCTGCAAGCTCGCTTCTAAGCGAGCTAGGAGTGGGTTGCCATTCAGAATTGCTCCCATGACCGTTGAACTCCAACGATGGTTCTGGAGTCTAACACTTTGCTCGATTCTACTCCGCAAGCTCGCTTCTAAGCGGGCTAGGAGTGGGCCGCCATTCGAAATTTCTCCCACGACCGTTGAACTCTAACGATGGCTCCGGAGTCCAACACTCGGCTCGGTTCTACTCCGCAAGCTCGCCACTAAGCGGGCTAGGAGTGGGTCGCCATTCAGAATTGCTCCCACGACCGTTGAACTCTAACGATGGTTCTGGAGTCCAACACTTGGCTCGATTCTACTCCGCAAGCTCGCTTCTAAGCGGGCTAGGAGTGGGTCGTCATTCGAAACTGCTCCCACGACCGTTGAACTCTAATGATGGTTCCGGAGTCCAACACTTGGCTCGATTCTACTCCGCAAGCTCGCTTCTAAGCGGGCTAGGAGTGGGTCGCCATTCGAAATTGCTCCCACGACCGTTGAACTCTAACGATGGTTCCGGAGTCCAACACTTGGCTCGATTCTACTCCGTAAGCTCGCTTCTAAGCAGGCTAGGAGAGGGTCGCCATTCGGAATTGCCCCCACGACCGTTGAACTCTAACGATGGTTCCGGAGTCCAACACTTGGCTCGATTCTACTCCGCAAGCTCGCTTCTAAGCGGGCTAGGAGTGGGTCGCCATTCGGAATTGCTCCCACAACCGTTGAACTCTAACGATGGTTCCGGAGTCCAACACTTGGCTCGATTCTACTCCGCAAGCTCGCTTCTAAGCGGGCTAGGAGTGGGTCGCCATTCGGAATTGCTCCCCCAACCGTTGAACTCCAACGATGGTTCCGGAGTCCAACACTTGGCTCGATTCTACTCCGCAAGCTCGCTTCTAAGCGGGCTAGGAGTGGGTCGCCATTCGGAATTGCTCCCACGACCGTTGAACTCTAACGATGGTTCGGAGTCCAACACTTGGCTCGATTCTACCTAGCAAGTTCGCTCCTAAGCGAACTAGAAGTAGTTCGCAAGTCGGAGTTGCTCCCACAACCATCGAACTACTCTTACGATGGCCAGCGAGCCCACTATTAGGTAAGGCTCGACTCATCTCGCAAGTTCGTAAGATTAGGAGACCGAAGCGCTGCTCGGCACCACTGGCCGAACGCTCATGTCGCCGAACACAGTCACAAACAAAACGACCACACAAAGCTCCAAAGGACATGCATGTTCGAGAAAGAAATGTTATTAATAATTAGGATACAATGCAAAGCGACTCTTCCATACAACAAGGTTACAAGGCCTTAAAGTACAAAAATTACAAGGCTGACCCACTACACTTGGCTTTGAAAACGATCATCAGTGTCCCGTTCGGTCGTCAGTTTGGCAACCTCTGACGGATCTCAGAAAGCAGATCGTCCCTCTCCGCTGTTATTTTCGACAAATTGTGCCGAACGCACTGGATCCGAAGGGCATTGCTAAAGGCGGTCGACGAACCTTCGTCCTTTCCTATGAGGGTCATCTCGGCGATCCTGCTCTCCAGACGCTAGATCTCGATGTCTCGCCGACCTAGGATGAGCTGAAGATGGTTCCGCTCGCTTTTGGCTCGGTGCAATCCCAGCTCGACTTCATAGAGCCGCTCTCGGCACCTCGCCAAGCACAGCCTCGTCACCCCCGAGCCAGCCTCGGCTCGAGCGTGGTCATCCGAGCGAGTGGGATCGACGTCTTGAGCTACCACCACGAGCTGAAAAGAAGAAAAGACAAGCAACAAAATTTCAAACATTGCCGAAGTCCAACACATGAAGCCAATATTCCCAACGCAGCATCAGAAGCAAAGCAAAGGTTTTTATTCAAATAAAGTAGCTCTACATACAACTAGACCGACGCTACAGCAGAGTTTTACAATAATTTAAAGGAACATAATACAACTTGTTTAGTGCCTCTTCGGAAGGGGAACGCTCCGGTTCAACGAAACGCGGGGGCGGCGACGCCTAACCTCTGAAGGGGAACGCTTCGGAAGGGGAACGCTCGATTCCAAACCAGCGAAGCGAGATCCCCCTTCGCCGCTAACTCTAACTGTGGCGCCAACTGAGGCGTCGCTAGACGAGACAGCTACACTACTCTGAGCATCAGCAGGACTCCGCCTCGCCGCAGGCAAACGAGTCGCAAGTTCGTCGAAAGTGATCCCTCTCTCGCTCTCTTCGCGAGTACACGACGTTCGACGAACGTTGGCCCTCTCAGACAGAGGCTTGAGCAATGCAATCTCTTCCTCCAGCTCGATAATCCTATCTCTCAGAACATCACCCTCTGTCGACATCTTCAGACGAGGAGGTCTTGACGAGCCCGCAACATTGGCACTATCGGTCGCAAGACGTCGATAATGGGTGACCTCGATCCCCCTGTCTATCGTAATCCTCCTAAGCTTGTCGACCTTGGCCAACAACTTTTGGCGCTCAGATGACAACTTCTCCAACTCGGAAGCCAACTTCTCTTCTTCCGCCGAATGTTCTTTCTCCGTTACCTCCAAGTGACGGATCTCGGCCAAGAGCTCGTTATGCTTTTGCTCGACAACGAAAAGCTCCCTACGAAGCCGCTCTATCTCACCTTCGAGACGAGAAGCTTGGGGTTGCTTCCGTAGTTGCTTCAACTCACGACAATACCCCCTCGCTGCTGCTTTTATCTCCTCCAACTTCAAGAGCATATAAAATCGCCTCACTCGGCTATGGGAAAGCTCTCGCTTCGTTTCTTTCAGCTCCTTACGAAGATACGAAACCTTCGTGATCGGACCAAACTTCACCTGAAAAGCAAAGATAAATCCGATGCCCAACACTTGGAGAAATTTTGCGGCTAGTCAAACACAAAATCCGAGGTCTAACACTTGGAGAATTTTTGGCCAAGCAAAAAGTGTTTTCATTCAAAACTCAAAAAGCATTACAAGAGCGGTGGCCAGTCCGCAGTCAGGCTTTACAAAAAAAAGAAGCAAAAAGAAGACCAAAGACGCAACCAAGTCAGGGGTCGACCTTTTTGTCGCTCAGGTCTGCCGACCCCTCGACGATTCCTATGTCCTCATCCTCGTCGTCGTCCTCGGAGCCGTCCTCCTCCTCACCTTCGGCCTCTGTCTCGTCCGTGCCTTCGACACCGTCGGCCTGTCCCTCGGGGCCGAGCATTGCCGAAGGAAGCTCCACCTCCCCCTCCATAGGGTCGTAAAAGTGGTAGGAGGAGGTGTCGAACCCCGGGTTCCGAGCTACGATATGAAGTAGGGCTCGGCCGTACGCATCCTCCATGTTCTTAAACATGTGCTCCTCGGCCTCTTTTTGGATAGCCCTTTTCGCCCTTGCCACCTTCGATTGGTGCTTGGCCATGACCCTTTCGGTCTCCTTCCGAGCTTTCTCCGCCTCAGACCGTGCTTTGGCCAGTTCCTCCTTAAGCGCGGCATTCTCCTTCTCCGAGGCCTCGAGCTTGGCTGCCTCGTCTGCCGACCGCTGCATAGCTTCAGCCAGCTTTGCCTCCAACCCCGCCACTTCGGCTCCGCGCTTTGCCGAGAGGAGTTGCTCGGCTTCGAACAGCTTCACAGCTTTCACACGCTCCGACCTCTCCCGGTCGCACAGCACCGTCAGCTCCTGTTCTTTGCTCGCGAACTCTTCGAGCAAAAAGTTGAAGTGGCAAAGGGTCTGAAAAGAGAACAAACAGTTAGAATCCAGTCCTAAAAACGTAGAAAATTTCGAAAAAAATGCTTCAAGAAGAAAGTTTTTGTTCTACTTACCGACATAGTGTTCCGAGCAATCTGCATTGTAGCGTCCCCGACCTCCCTAGACTTAAGCGCCGCTCGGTCCTTCGGGGTCGGCAGGTGCTTCACCGCCTGCATACAAATGTTGTCGTCCCCCAAGAAGCCGTCAACCTTCATTACTTGCCAGTCGGGGACGAAGATCCGCTTATGCTCCTCGGTCAGAATCTTTTCCGCTTCGGTGGTGAGAGGCGGAACTTGAAGGGCTAACTCCGCGCTCACATTGAACGCGCCGCTCGACGAGCCGGGAGCATCTGTCTTCGCCGTTGGAGTCGGCACGTCTGAGACAGGCAGATCGGAGGCCGCGTCCTGGTATTGCTCGGGATCGGCATCCGGGAGCACGACCACCTGCAGGTCGGCGGTCTTTGGGACCGAAGGTATCTTCGGCGCTCGGCCGCCCTGAGGCCCTATCTAGGGTCTCTTCTTCTTCTTCGCCTCCTGCTCCCTAGCCGCCTTGGCCTTCGCCATCAACGCCCTATAGTCCATGCCGGAAGACTCTGCACAAACCGAATGAAAAAACTTAGAAAAATTTTCAAGAACTTCAAGGAAAAAGTAAAAATACTAGAGGCATACTGGGATCGATCGGATTGAGACCCCTTCTGAACAAGGCCTCCTCGGTGATGTCCTTCCAACTAAGCGTCGGCAGGCCGAGGAGTTTCTTGAGGACTTCGACCTCCTCGTCACTAAGCACTGGCTCTTTCTTCGCTCGCTTGGGCAGGCCCTCCCTCGACCAAGCTATCGAAATTGCCCAGGGTTTTGGAGCTCGGACAATAAAGTACTTCTCCTTCCAATGCTTGATCGAGTCTGGGTTCTCGATCAACTTCACGCCTGTCCGCGGCGAAAGGTAGAACCTCTGCTCGTTCCTGTTCGGCTGGCAAGGACGGTAGAGTCTCCGAAGAAGGAACAGACTTGGCTCGGCGCCGATCTCTTGACTCCGAAGAACAAACGCCAAGACGTGCCTCCCAGTGTTCGGCATCAGCTGGGCAGGACTCAGGCCGTACCAATTGAGGACCTCGACAATGAACGGGTGCAACGGCAAACGAAGCCCGGCGGCCAAGGAGTCGACCGGAAAAACGCACGTGTCTGCCGAAGACGACGTGCAGGCTTGAAAACCGGGTCCGGGGAGAAGTAGCCCATACTCGGCAGGGATCTGGAATCCAGTCCGGATCCGTTGCAGATCAGCCTCAGTAAGGACCGAAGAGATCTGGTCCACCTCGGACATCTCTCTCGGCTCGTTTTCCTCCACCGACTTGGCGGTGCCCTGGGTCACCTTCTCCAGCATCTCTTCGGAGTAGCTCCGTACTCCCCCCACGCTCGATAGAGCGATCGGCTGCCGACCGAACTCCCCTGCCGTCTTCGGCTGCTCTATGACCGTAACCACTCCCTTACCCTTCCGGGACCTCGGTGAAACCTCCTGGAGTGGCTCGGCGACCTCCCTACTCTTGCTCGGCCGGACCACGGTCTGCTCAGTCGGCTCTACCACCTCCTTCTCTTTACCCTCTCGGCTAACGACTGGTCCGAGGCGGGGGTCTCATCCGAAGAAGTAATCTTAACCATTTTTTCTAAAGAGAAAGGAGAGAGACTGACCTTGAAGTGACTGTTACGGTCGGAAAAGTTCGCCGGAGCAAAGAAACGCCTTGCCGCGACAGCTAGCAGCGCCACCCGGGAGCTAAAAACTTCGATGGTGAAGAGTAAAAACTTGAGTAAGAAAGTAAAAGTGAATAATGAGATTGGGGATGGGGGAAGTGATGTCTTATAGTAAAAGAAAAAGTCTCTTGGACTTTGTAACGAAAGGGCATGACTCTTGGTCGGCTCTTGAAGCGTTACGAAAGCCCAAACGACTTTATAACTGAGCAGCAACGGTTGGCGAAAAGGCAAAACGTTTCGATACAAGTCGAATAGCTCGGCGCACATGGGATCAAAATCCGAGCGACGTGCGATCCGACCCCAACATCAAAGAGCCCAGTCGGCTGCCGAGCAAGTGCCCATCCGAGCCCCAAAACGGAGAAAAATCACTTTTCCCTCAACATTCGTGTAAGATCTCGATCAGACGGCCTAGATCTTGCCAGCGTCGCTAAACGACAAGATAGTGTTTTCTTGGGAACTGAGCCCGTCTCGAGATTCGTGCCACCATCCAACGGCTCAGATCGCGCCGCGCTGCTCGGACTGCCGAGCTCCTAGACTTCCGGTCGGCTGCCGAGCAAGTGCCCATCCGAGCCCCAAAACGGAGAAAAATCACTTTTCCCTCAACATTCGTGTAAGATCTCGATCAGACAGCCCAGATCTTGCCAGCGTCGCTAAACGACAAGATAGTGTTTTCTTGGGAACTGAGCCCATCTCGAGATTCGTGCCACCATCCAACGGCTCAGATCGCGCCGCGCTGCTCAGAATGCCGAGCTCCAAGACCTCCGGTCGGCTGCCGAGCAAGTGCCCATCCGAGCCCCAAAACGGAGAAAAATCACTTTTCCCTCAACATTCGTGTAAGATCTCGATCAGACGGCCCAGATCTTGCCAGCGTCGCTAAACGACAAGATAGTGTTTTCTTGGGAACTGAGCCCGTCTCGAGATTCGTGCCACCATCCAACGGCTCAGATCGCGCCGCGCTGCTCGGACTGCTGAGCTCCTAGACCTCCGGTCGGCTACCGAGCAAGTGCCCATCCGAGCCCCAAAACGGAGAAAAATCACTTTTCCCTCAACATTCGTGTAAGATCTCGATCGGACGGCCCAGATCTTGCCAGCGTCGCTAAACGACAAGATAGTGTTTTCTTGGGAACTGAGCCTATCTCGAGATTCGTGCCACCATCCAACGGCTCAGATCGTGCCGCACTGCTCGGACTGCCGAGCTCCTAAACCTCCGGTCGGCTGCCGAGCAAGTGCCCATCCGAGCCCCAAAACGGAGAAAAATCACTTTTCCCTTAACATTCGTGTAAGATCTCGATCAGACGACCCAGATCTTGCCAGCGTCGCTAAACGACAAGATAGTATTTTCATGGGAACTGAGCCCGTCTCGAGATTCGTGCCACCATCCAACGGCTCAGATCGCGCCGCGCTGCTCGGACTGCTGAGCTCCTAGACCTCCGGTCGGCTACCGAGCAAGTGCCCATCCGAGCCCCAAAACGGAGAAAAATCACTTTTCCCTCAACATTCGTATAAGATCTCGATCAGACGGTCCAGATCTTGCCAGCATCGCTAAACGACAAGATAGTGTTTTCTTGGGAACTGAGCCCGTCTCGAGATTCGTGCCAC
This sequence comes from Hemerocallis citrina, assembly GCA_017893485.1. Classification (NCBI taxonomy): domain Eukaryota; kingdom Viridiplantae; phylum Streptophyta; class Magnoliopsida; order Asparagales; family Asphodelaceae; genus Hemerocallis; species Hemerocallis citrina. The sequence continues at coordinate 28,901,080 of CM030365.1, read as the reverse complement.
CATCCAACGGCTCAGATCGCGCCGCGCTGCTCGGACTGCCGAGCTCCTAGACCTCCGGTCGGCTGCCGAGCAAGTGCCCATCCGAGCCCCAAAACGGAGAAAAATCACTTTTCCCTCAACATTCGTGTAAGATCTCGATCAGACGGCCCAGATCTTTCCAGCGTCGCTAAATGAAAAGATAGTGTTTTCTTGGGAACTGAGCCCGTCTCGAGATTCGTGCCACCATCCAACGGCCCAGATCGCGCTGCACTGCTCGGACTGCCGAGCTCCTAGACCTCCGGTCAGCTGCCGAGCAAGTGCCCATCCGAGCCCCAAAACAGAGAAAAATCACTTTTCCCTCAACATGCGTGTAAGATCTCGGTCAGACGGCCCAGATCTTATCAGCATCGCTAAATGACAAGATAGTGTTTTCTTGGGAACTGGGCCCGTCTCGAGATTCTTGCCACCATCCAACGGCTCAGATCGCGTTACGCCGCTCGAACAGCCGAACCCTCAGACCCCCAGTCGGCTGCCGAGCAAGTGCCCATCCGAGCTCCAAAACGGAGAAAAAAGCCGCCGAGCGACAACGACCGTTGGATCTTCCAGAAATTCGCGCTTCCGGTGATGGACGGTCCAGATCGTGCCACGTGCGCTAAACAACAAGATAATGTTTTTAGGAAACGCGCCTCCTCGAGATTCGTGCTGGGATCCGACGGCACAGATCGCACCACGTCGCTCGGACTACCGAGCCCCTAGACCTCCGGTCGGCTGCCGAGCAAGTGTCCATCCGAGCTCCAAAACGGAGAAAAAAGCCGCCGAGCGACTACGACCGTCCGATCGCCCATAAAATCTCGCTCAACACAGATAAAGGGCCCAGATCAAGCCACGCCATAAATAGGTATTAAAAACCAGTTTTTATTTATTTTAATCGTTTTATTTATTTAAAAATTGCAAAAAAATTACTAAAAATTCGGGAAAATTAAATATAAATTCTAGAAAATAATTATAAATTCAGGAGAATATTTTTGAACCCCTGAACGAACAATTATTGTCTAGAATGTATTGTGAAGGCCCCCAAACGACTGGTTAACACATCGCAAAATTAAATAAATAATCCGAAAAAATAGATAAAAACCGTCGGATATTCAGAAAAGCTTAAGAACAGCTTACAGCTTCAAAAATCACCTCACTACCCCCTTCGAGATTCAAAACCCTCCATTCGGACTCCGATACAACTCCACTAGACACTAAAACAGTTAAACTACTCCTCAAAGACTGATCAAACTCAGTCTTTAGGAGTAGGGGGCTCATGATATGGCTAAAAATGGGGTTAAATCGGAACCATCCAGATTAGGCACGAATCTTAAAGCTCAGGGGTAAAATAGTAATTTCGCCCGCCAACGGGTCTAAAGCGGTTACTGGTATCTTCCCCGAAAACCCACTTACCCGCAAATGGATCCACCTCATCTGGGTGCGGGTTTCAACCCGCAGCAAACCCGGTCCAGAAGGGATAGAATTAGGATTTCTGATTAAATCCTAATCAACGGCCCTGATTCATAGTTATCCCTTCACTGGGGATTAGGGATTACATTCCTTATCTAACCACAGGGGGATTACATTCCTAATCTAATCCTAGTGGCGCCTATAAATACCTCCCATCCATCTCCATTAAGAGGTAATCAATCTTTTGCCAATTTTTGCGTTCATTCATAATCACTTCTGATTACTGACTTGAGCGTCGGAGGGTGCATAGCTGGGAACAACCCCGGTGTCTCACACTTCTTACAGGTGAATGGCGGGAGCAACGGTCAAACTCCGGCGGAACAGGTAATAGGTTTGTTATTCAAAGTTTTCCAAGAACCCACAAAAACTATCTGTTTGCCCCCACACCAGATTCAGCGGCAACATCTGGTATATACGGGTAAACTCTGCTTCAACGTTGAAGTTTGCGTCGTTGATCTTACTGCCTTCGCCCTCAGCCATTCCCAGTGGTTGTTTCTGATTCTTTTGGACACCCTTCATGGAAAGAAAACACATAGGGTTAGTTCTGGATGTAGGAAAGATCACAAACATAAGTGGGAAAGAGAAACAATCATGGTTTTGACCTTCCTGCAATCCAAACTGAATCCAGCTATTTGGCATTTTAAGTCGAATTTCCTACTGTATTAGCCTGCAATTTGAAGTCAGCTCTGATACCACTTTTTTAACGCCCCGGATCTCCGTTACCGGACATCCGTAATGCAACCAGAATCTTTGCCTTCAAATGCATCTCAACACAGTAATAACATGGAAATTTAAAAAATTTTATTGCCAAATAAGGTCATTACATCATTGATTACAGCCAATGTCTTTTTCTTGAACAAGAATACAAATTACATTAACTCATTACATCTTATTACAAAACTAGATTTGCCTGTGGGCACGTGCCTACGGCACGTCTTCAGAACGATACAACACATAAAAAGCCCTGTAAACAGTACAACAACAATTATGTAGTTCAAGTTTGAATAGTATGATAATAATTAGTTGTAAATAAAAGTCCATGTTTCTATTAGTATATGTTGAAAAATAATTATAAATGAGGGTGTAAAATTCAACTTCTTAGAACTTTAAGTGTGGAAAATGATGAAATATAACTGTTAAAGAGATATTTTCTATTTTCAATATAACATGTGCAATAAAAAAACATAAAAATTCTGAAAATTTTACAAACCAGAAATCTTAAATTCTAAATTTCTAAGTAATAAAGAAAGAATGGGAAAGAGAGGGGGAGAGAAAGAGAGAAATATGAAATGAGTCTGTGACACCAGATTTCTTCATCCTGATTGATATGCCAGATTGCTACGAACATCCACCGTCTATTATTATGAAGAGAGAAGAGAGAGATAGTAATAAGTAATGAGTTTTTTAGTTTTGGGGGAAAATTTTGAATTTTGGGGTTTGAAACTTTGAGCGGGAAAATATGTTTTGTGAGAATCAATCTAGGCCATTGGTTTTAGGGGAGATTGAATGAGAGCCACTTGATAGCTTTCTTTGTAATTTATTATATAGATACATATCAATTGCTCTTGTAAGTTAACAGCTGTCTCCCAGAATGGCAGTCGACGGATCACTGCCGAACTCTGCGAAACGGTCAATCTTCTTCCCTGGGGCTTGCTCCTCGGCTTGAGTCTTCTACTGTGCGACTCTAATATCTCTGCACCTACTCGAAAGGTAGGACCGGTACCCAAAAGGTGGGGAACGTCAGTACTTCGACTGACGCAATGCTAATAATAACAGCGATCTCCAAACAGGCAACCACAAACCATCTTGAATGGATAAAGAAACGTGCATTCGAATTCCCTAGTGCTCGAATATGCCATGATCTAACGACTAAATACACCAATCACAAGCCTATTCTAAAGAAAGCAAGACCTTGGGACTCTGGATCCACATGCATCCCATACTACATGCGTTCCAGACCCAAGCATGGCGTAAAATATTGCCCAAAATAAGAATGCACACGATGCACCTACTCTAATGCAATTCATTTGGGAACACATGCATCCCATACTACATACCTTCCCAAAATCAACTTCAATAGAAATGTTTGCAACCCATACCACATACTTTCTAAAGAGTTCGTCTATCCTGATTGTAGGGTTTAATCCCTCGCCATGCATCCTACCCTTGTACTCACCCTGTTCCCAATAGATATTCGTGTCTGAGGAGATTGCAGTCACTTGGTCTAGTCCCGTACTGCAGTCCCTAAAGTGGTGGTCGTGTTTGCCACTTAGTACCCACACATGGACCTCACTCAAAAAGACGTGTCAACATTTCGGTACAAAACCACGTACCCAAATGATGTCAATGCTTCACATATAGAACAAAACCCACGTGCATAGGAACATGATGGCCTCGAGGGTCAAATCCCCCTATCCGACAGGAACTCCTCTCCCGTTCCTTACCTCGGCTTTTGGGGAATTAACAGATCGAGATACGAGACCTGCGAACTCAAAACCTGAGAACCAAATCTGTATCCCTATGACAAGAAAAGTACAACACCCGACTAGGTTCTGCTAGTAATAATGTAATATACATACCCCTAATACACCACTCTAATCCATGACTCACTCCAATCATTCATGTAAAAGATTGCTCCGAAACTCTGCCCATCGACCACTTGCCCCGGCGACGCAAGTCCCACTCGCCACTTCTCCTAGCTTGGAATTTTCCAGCACCATGGCCTACATTCAGCCCTAACCGGGCAATGAATTTATGTGTTCAGTCCCAACCGGGCAATGAACTTATGTGTTCAACCCCAGCCGGCAATGAACTTATGTGTTCAGCCCCAACCGGGCAATGAACATATGTGTTCAGCCTCAACCGGGCAATGAGCTTAATTGACGGCACCAGCTTGGACGTCCTACACCTCGGTGGAAGTTCATAACTTAGGGTCAACAGACGTAGAGCATCACCCTACCCTAGTAACTGACTCGAGTCACCAAATCCACTATGGGAGTCAAACAAAACCAACAATAGGCACCAATCATCCGCAAATAGCGAGTCATCAACACTATATGTACACAGGGGAGGGGTTTTCTCAACACTTAGTCAAAACCCAAGATTAAGCAACTACGGTGTTTCTGCCCAAAACATAAAAAGTTCATAACTCCCAAAATACAATTAAGATTTGGGCGTTCAAGCCCAATCTGGAAAGGTAAAGACCTAGACTACAACTTTCAAGTTGATCATAACCTCAGATTCGGTCATCTAGATCCTCAAACTGACCTCTCAAGCCTCAGCCTGTGTACTTCCTGTACACTGGCCGCACCTTACCGGTACCATAAATCACTACCTACTCATCAGAAAGCTACCGATCCAGGTTCTATGAAAAGGTGTGGGTGTCCTCTACAACTCCCTAGTTGATCACCCTAAAACATACATTACTCTCAGGTGTACCAAATCACACACTAAGTCTTACTCACACAGAGCATTCAACTCAATACCTGGTTTCTGTCCAGTCTTGTAAAAATCATATTAAATCATCCACTCATAGGAATCACCTCAAACAATGATTGTTAGAAAGCTCTAGATGTCCACTACAATTCTATAAGAGAACACCTTCTCAAAATCTGCTCTTACAGAGCCTCAAATGTATCATCTTATCAAAGTATCCATTCTAATTGAATTAAGCACAAAAATTCATCATAAATCATATACTGATCCAATAGTCACCAAATTTACAGTAAAGAAACTATACATAATAATTAACAACATGCAAAAGGGTTCATATCCAGATTCCAAGTATACACTGAGTTCTTCATGTTTCAAACAAGCATAAAGATCATATTGTTCTTCAGTCACAGTTCTAACTACAGTTGATAGACTAATTTTGAACATGTATGTAACTTCATCCAATTAATTTCTTGATTTTTCCGTAGAGTCTAGATACATATGAGAAAACATGGTAAAAATTTCAGAATAAGTTCATGTGCTAATAATTATGAGAATTCCATCAATCTCAGGTATCATGGTAAACAAATCCTGCTTCTGCCTTACGACTCTGTTCCAAAAATGAATTTTATTAAAATACCAAAGAACCTCAGAAAATTCTGAAATAATTCATGCATCATCTAGTCATGGAAGGGAACAATATGTAAAAAATTTATCATAAAATTCCATGTGGTTTGTTCTTTGAAAATTCTATAAAATGACATGCAGATCAAGATTTTCTGTTCTAGTTTCAGATTCAACATTCAATCTCTTAAACAACCATTCTAAACTCCTACCACTACTCATGTATGCAAGAATTAACAAGAAATAACAAGAAAAAGTTTAGAGAAACTCTTCACCCTGATTTGGTTTGAGAGAATGCTATCTCCAAAGCTTGAGATCTTCTCCTCCAAATTGCTCCTTCTTTCTTTCCTTCTCTTTTCTTTCTTTTTTGGTGTACTGAAATTTCAGAACTTGGGAGGGGAAATGAAGTGAGTTTTTAATGAGAAAAGAGTGAGGAAAGAGAGAGGAGGGGGGGGATTGGGGTAGGGTAGGAGGGGGTAGGGTAGTGAGGTGGCAAGTGGTTTTGCAAGAAAATCATGTCTTAGTTCATGGTTTTGGGGTACAATGTTTGGGCTGAACTTTTTATCTCTTAATCAATTTCTAAATGAGAGATGAGAGATTAGGTTTGAGTGTATGCAAAGTATACCCATTGTAGCTTCATACAATAATATATTTGCATATGTATTGTACCCAAAACTAGTGTATATACTAGTATTGGTTCTCCTCATTCTCGTGCATCATCTAGAATGCACCCACCCTCATGGACCGCCCCGCAAACCTAACCGCACTCCAATATTCATATAATCAAATAAAATATTGCAATCCTATGCACGCAAACAGACAATATATATATATAGAAGTATTGTACAATCCAGGGTATTACAGGTTGCGAACATGATTGTTCGGGTGCCTGGGTTGATGCATGGCTAACGGAGGTGTGTAACGGTGGTGGATGAGGAGGAGGCAGATCTACTTGGCAAATCTGGGCTATCACATTCTTTGCTTTGCGAGCCATGGTCAGAAGAACCTTCTAACCATGGGGTCTGATTGGAGGGATGGATCTGTACTTTCTCACAGACGACATGAAACTGATACTGCTTTTTTTTGTGTCGGAGCAATAGATAATGAGTTCATCGATGGCCTGGGAAAGCTTAGATCTCACCGGTTGATCATATCTAATGTGAGGCTGATATTTGTGGATGGATTTGTAACAGATGGCTGAGATACCCCCAGAAACTGCAAAAATGATTGAAACACCGGGAGTTTTTCCGGCGACAAGCCCTCCGACAATCAAGTCAGCAACTCAGCAGTGTTAATTGGGTTCTTTCGGACAAAATATTGATTACCTGGTAATGGAGGGGGAGGGGTTGTATTTATAGGCATCAGGTGGAGCAGTTTTAGGTAGATTTCCAAACTGATTTAAAATATTTCCTCTTATTAAGGGATCCAATAAGTTAATATCTCCTTATTTTGAGGGATTTGATTGCCAGCCACGGTTTTCTAGTCAATCTCCCTTAATTGGGCTACGAATCAGCCTCACTCATGGACTGAGCCAAGATGGTGGGCCTGTGGGCGGCCCATGTTCTGGTTGGGTGCCAGTAGCTATTGTGAAATTACTGTTGCGCCCTTAGAAATCTCGAGATTCGTGCATGAATCATATGGCCCTAATTAGCTGTAATTTTTACCCATATCACATTATAGGTGTCTTGCCCAATAAGTCAGTACTGTGCTATATATGCCACATTGAAGCAGATGCTAAGTATCTTGAATATCTAGGGTATTATGCTTCAAGCAAAATATCAGCCATTTTCTTTTTGTTCTTGAGCAAATCCTAATTTCATATTCTAGATCTAACAAAAACGTGTACAACTTTTTTTTTAGTCCAATTAGACATAAAGTACAAAATGTATAAGATTTCCTACTATGCTTATTAATTTTTTGTTTAATGTGTGAATGTAGGTGTGTTTTTATATAAATTTATGTGTGCAGCCAAAAAAGAATTATTTGGTATTGTCGGTTGGCTCACCCAGCAAATTTTTTCTAGCTTCATCCCTGGCTATCATCCTAGTACTCTTCATTGAGACACCAAGGCAACTATTAGTTTAATTTTTCAAGGGTAGAGGCAGCCACTAGTTGATATAATTATCAGGATATGGAAAATTTTCAAGAAAGAAGCAGCATAAAATATACTTTTAAAGAATTTATCAGGATATCAATGTTTTCTACACTATGCAATTTGGATATTTCCTCAATATAGACTGTAAGTCTAGTATATGGAGATTAAGCTGGTTTAAACTTATTAGATAATTGTTCTTTCCGAGTCTTAGGTGTAGGGCCGTAGGGATGCTTTCGGATCGGATACGGATCGGATATTGGCTATACCAATATCCGTATCCGCATTCCAAAGACGGATTTGATTACGGATACGGATATGACTCAGAAAATAAAAATTATATCCGTATCCATAATTTTCGGATACAGATGCGAATCGGATACAGTTTACCGGATAACGGATACGAATTCGGATATCAAATATAAAGTTTTTGCTATTTATTTTTCTTAACTAGTACTTAAGACATGTATATCACTGAATTGTGGATATTGATTTTCATATCTAATCACAAAATGAAAATCAAGAATAAAAGAGGTGAATGAAAATTTATTTCAAATATATACAACTCTTATAAAAATGAATACAGTATGCACTTACCTGTCTATTTTGCATTGGTTTAAATCTGACTCTTAACCTTTTTCACCAGAATGGTGTGACGTTATTGAAAAGACAGTACTTCGAAAGAACTGCAGTAATGGGGGAATGGCGACTTGAGCCCCTGGAAACATTTTTGGAAAAAACGTATAAGACAAAGCAAACTGGAGAAATAGTATTCTGTAGCTAACCCCATATTTTGGAATAAAAACTTGTTTTGATATCATTGCATATTTTCCAAACTACATGAAAATATGTGAATACAAATTTTGTTCTAAAAGTGGTTATAAAATTGAACTACTGTGAAGTAAAAAACTCAAACCAACAAAAGAAAATAGAAAGCCGAAGTGCTCTTTGTTTACTCTGATTGCTATAAAATCATGAATTACTCAAGTCTTGTGAAATCTGTTTACCCTTTCATCATCTCGTTACAAATATAAAATATTTCAGCCAAATAATTTGGTAGCATTTTAATGCATGTTTAACTGGAAGAAAGACAAATGCATAGCAAATGGAGTTTCGGTGACTTAACACAGACACGAAATGTAGAACTCAACGAAAATTCTGAACATATATTTAATTTTGTACCAATGAACTGTAGATCAGTAGATAAGTAGATATTATATTTTCAGATCTTTCATAGACAAAACAGAAATATGCTTTTGAAAAGTAAGTAAATTGACTATTGACTGCATTTAGAAATGGTATCAAGCTTCTACCGCTGCATTGGTAATAATATAGTACTTGCAAGAGTCGAGGCCATGAATATATATGATCTTGTACTTTGCCTTCTCCTTTGGGACTCCAGTTTCTAGGTAGGAAAGATGCCTTCCATCTTTTAGTTTAATTCAAGATGATGTGAAAGGAGGTCCATTTGGAGATCCACAGATTGTAGGTATTGGAGGACGAATTGCCTGCAGTGCCAGTGCTAGTAAAACCGCCAAGAGAATCAATGGTACTTTTGTACAGAGTCCTGAAATGCCAAAATTCAATTGAGGAAACGAAACAGATGTCAATAAATGAGCTTTACATGAGAGCAGTGAACACAAAATTTTAGGGAAATCATATAAATAAAGAACAGGTTATATGATACAAGAATTATATGTTCTGAACATCTTTACATGGCTACTAGTTAACTAACTTTCCCTTGCCATGCCCTATGTAGACCATTCCAGCTGATGTCGAATGATTACACTCATTGTTGTGACTTGAAGTATAGCTCAATGCATGTCTTTCGACACTCAATGATGGGTCGAGTAGTGCTACAACTGCAACTACAAATATATCCCTATTCAAACACAAAGCTCATCATCCAACCAATTTGCCCTTGTGATTTTACAAATCTGCAGTCTCTATTGTCAGTCTTTTTCGAATAATGAATAATATTCAGTAGTTTTCTCGAGCGTCAATTATGAAGTCCAAAATTCCAAATCTTTTGAGTCGCTCTCAAGTAATGTTAAACTGTGCTTGTAACACCCCGCAAAATTGAAAATGACAATTTTGCCATCGTGTGTTACGCACGTTTATTTTGTAACGTATTTTCACTACGTATTTGGATTTCCGTCTGTTTATGCATTCCCAGTATAGATTTTATCCTATTTGAGTCAACTAAAATATAATATTTCAATCTCTGTATTTTACGTACTTTTTATGTGTTTTTGAAGCACGTATGAGTTGCGTATTTTTCCATCATTACGTGTGATATTTTTATGAGTATTGATTATTTATTTTTCGTGTTCAAACTCGTTTTCTAAACGAAGTTCATTTTTTCTCCATTTTGATTAAAATAGTATTATACGTATAATGCACGTGTTCTCTACGTACGTAACAATTGCGTCGTAAAATTTATAGATATATTTTCTTATATTGCATTTTTATTATCTTTAATATTTTATGTGGATAAAACCGAATTTCATATTTTACTTTTTTTACGTGCGAAGTACGTGTTTTTCGGTGCGCATATTTAAACGTATTTGTTTTCAAAGATAAATTTCGGAATGTGTGTAACACCCCGTAACTTTCAAAGAGTAATATATAGTATATATAAGTTGAATAAAGAGTAATATATATAGTATATATGTTAATAAAGGTATAGTCGTAAAAATGTTGGCTGTTTGAAAATAATTCATGATGGTATTTTGATAATGTTTAAAGAGGAATGTTGTATGAATGAATGGGGGGTCCCACGTCATCAAGGAAGCACAGCATTATGTGCTGGTTGTTTGGAGGTTGACTTCGGTCAAGCCTGGGTAATGTGGCGTCCTTGGGGCCCCACCCGAGATAAAAAGTTGAAAAAAAAAACATCGACAGTACTTTGATTAAGGGAGAGGGAGAGAGAGAGAAGGTTCTGGTTGGGGGTTGTAGAAGTTAAAGGGTTGGGAGTTTAGGATTGGAAGAGATGGAGAGGTGAAAAGTTGGGGGTTTTACGAGTTGAGAAAATGAAGAGATGAGAATTTAATTGAATAATTTATTAGGTTGAAAATTTTGCAATATAGACCCTAATCTAGACCTATAAATACAATTCTCTTCTTCTCATTCCACACACCAAAAACTAAACAAAAACAAGAGAAAAAAAAAGAAAGAAAGTAAGAGTGTTCTTGTGCTTGGAGGAGTCTTGTTAGGAGAAGAAGAAATTGCTAGGAGCTAGGATTTGCTTGGTTGGAACTAAGAGTGCTTCCATCTTGTTGTTCAATCTTCAATTAAGGTGGGTATTCTCTTGCTTTCTAACTTTAGAACAATGTATGCTAATAATAACAAATGAAAAATTTTGATTTGTGTGTAGCATGAATAGTAGTGAGATATGCTATGTTAGGTAAATAAATTTATGTCATGTTAATTAGTAAAGAGAAAAGAAATGATTGATTAGTTTCGTTATGAACTAATATGCATGAAGAAATAGTAAATTGTATGAAAATGTTGGGAATACTCCTTTTGATAAACAAATGGAGTTTTGTAAAGTAAAGTTAATGTTATAGAACTCATTGGACCGTTATAAAAGTATAATATGCTATCCTTGACTAGAAAGAATGAATGCAAATTTGTGTTGTTAATAAGAAGAAACAACTTTGAAAGTTTGTTTTATATGATTTATAAATAAGTGAGTTACTGTTATAAAGTAACCTCAGATTATATAAATTTATCTCCGTCAAATAAAAGGTCTCATCAAAATTGAGGAATCCAGTTTTTATAAAGAAGATGGAATAACAGAAAGTGGAATAAAAGCTCATAAATAAACTCTGTGATGTCTAGAGCACTTGGCCTAGTGGTCGGATGTTGCGCTGGCCTTTTCAACGGCCTTGGTTCGAAACCAGTTAGGCTCAAATCCTTTTTTATTTGTTTGTTTTTATTCAACCAAGACCCGAGAGTCAGTGAAAAGAGATTTTGTTGGGCTTAGAACATTAAGTCCATATGGACTTCTTGGTTGGCGCTGTGAGCTGTGGGCACTGGCGTAGTGGTCAGTGGTTCGAAACCCGAAGACCACATTTATATTTTTTGGGTATTTTATTGATATAATGATTTCTAATACAAATTAAAATATTGGGGAAAAGTCCTAGTGTTTATAAAACGTGATGGAGAAGCTATAAAAAATAATTTTAAAGATTTTTTCATGTATATTTGAGAAATAAAAAGAGACATTTGATATAGAATGAGATTTTCTACTCAAGTTAATTAATTATTTAATCGCATGCTTTATCTCCTTAAAAGAAAAGTAAATTTTTTGGTGAGAATAAATTCTCTTGATGGGATAATGCATTGATGTTGAGTAAGAAATACTCGATTATTATATGTGCTCAATTTTGATAATGAGTTTTTTGACTTAAGATTTAACATGAGATTTATGTTAAAAGAAGAGTAAAGTATGGTTATGAGAATTGACTTCTCTTGAAGAGAATATACTCTTATTTGGTTTAAGAAACACTTTGATTGTAAGTTGAGACATGTTATGAGCTTAAATTTGTTAATGGGATTTCATGTGATGAAATTGTGTTCTTGAAAAGGAATGTTTGTTTAAAAAGAATATGAATAAATAACTAAGTCATGAATGGTGACGAGACTATGTTTATTTTGTGAAGAAGTTGGAAGATGAAAATATATAGGTTTAAGACATGATTATTGAAGGATATGTGTACCCATATATTCTTGTGATTTAGAGTTAGTAAGACCTCGAGTACCGGCACAATTGAAATGAAAGATTTGAGATATGATTTTGAGATATGGCCTTGGAGCTATCTCGTATTTGTTGATTAAGTCCGGTAGGAGGTAAAACTAATTCTAGGTGTGGAAAATTATTCATGTCTTGAACTTAAGAGTATAGGCACATAAGTGAAGATGTAGTAAGACCTAGATAAACGTGAGTGGTGCACTCTATATAGTCGGGTGGTGGGCTTGTTGCGGCGGTTCATTGGGACTATAGACCTAGTCGGGCGGGGGATTTGTTGTGGCGGTTCCCCGGGACTGTGGTTGCCTCATGGGAGACGAGCTTTTATTTTAAATTCGGGACTATGCGTAATCGGGCGGATAGTTTGCCGTACTCCATGTATATATGTATACCGGGGCTAGAGGGACACTTGCGGGAGGTTCGCACGACAAGGAATCTGTATAACAGTCGGGCGGGGGATTTATTGCAGCGGTTCCCCGGGACTGGGATCCATAAATCGTGGAACATCCTAACTTTGTCTTATTACTGGGTAGTTTCATGGCAAGAGATCGAACCCTTAAATATGGAGTACGTAGGCGCTTGCCCTCGGACCTATGTAGTATAGGATGCAGAGAATCCGAACAAGTGTGCATTAGTGTCATCCTAGTATAAAATGTGTGCATTAGGCGCATTAAGGCATGGCATACACTTACATGTTTAGCGTCGTCACAATTTAACACTTTATTGTTCATTCAATTTTTTTGGTTTGTTAAAGTAATGAGATCGTTATATGTACGGCATAGAGAGGATAGCCGAGTATAACATTATCGACAGCTGTAAGTGACTGACGTGCCCACAGCTTGATATGCAGGTAATGGACTCTTCCATGAAGATGTAATGATACATTTGATGATTTACCTTGTTATAGTTGTACACGTTGTATTTTATTTCATTGTTGTATTCTTCCACTATGTAAACAAAGATGTAATGAACTCTGATGTATTATTGAAATGTTTTAATTTTCTTATAAAATTGTACGAAGTGAAGTAAAGATCCTGTAAAATCTCGAATTCGGTCTTATTTGGAATTCGGGGCATTACATATGGTATCAGAGCAGGTTTCACAAGTAGTACAAATTTATAAGGAACGACACCCTATAGTGGACACTAGCGTGTGAGTTTCAACTTATAGAGATTTAAATGTAAGTAGTTTACATTTGTGTTGCTCTATAGGTTGATGTTTTCTCTCCCCTTTTCTTTTGGATGGCCGGAGTCGTGAATGAAAGTTGTTACTGAACTGGCATTCAACTTCATTCATGATGCTCTCCTAGTATACATTGATGTGAGATTGTATGCGAGCATGTTTTTCCTGTGTATAGAGTGGCGCAGTAGAAGCGTGGTTGGTTGACCCTACATTCATTACATATAAACACACTTCCATTTCAAATAATTTTTTTTTCGTGGATTTTCATCCTAGTACTTGTCAACATTCATTATTTTTCAAATAAATATTTTCTTATTTTATTAAATCAATTGGGTATGTATTATTTTGACTATCTTTCTCAGTCTCGATCTTTTGAAGTTGTTTTATCTGTATTTCACTCTTAAAGATTTGTCTTTCGTATTTTTGTATCACTCTATGGTTATCCGTTTACATTTGTTATTATTTTTTGTATTATTGCAACTATTATTTTCTTTATTAATTATTTCTATTATATTTCGAATTTTGCTTATGTGCATTCATTTTATATAATTTGATTTTTGTGATACTATAGTATTTTATCCTATATGTTTTTGAAATTTTGTTTTATTTTCGATACTATTGTTATGACATATTAATTGCTAAATTGTTCTGTTATAATTACTTTTCGCTACTTATTAATTTTGTAGCTTCTTCAATATAATACATATACTACGTGATTATTGTTTTTCATTTGTGTTTTCATCTCGTGTATTTTCGTATTAATGCTATAAATCATTTTCATATCCTATATTTAAAGTTGATATATCTATTTTAATATTTTTTTGATTATAATTTTTCCATCTACTTTTATATATCACTGATTTCAAATATAATATCCAAGATTACATCTTTTCATCCCCCGTTTTGGTGCAACCTGATGTCGAGAGGGCAAATCTGCAACTAGACATCAATGGAGGCAAACTGCAACTGGACGTCGGGGAGGTAAATTCTGCAACTGAATATCCAGAAGGCAAACTGCAATCGGATGTCGTAGAGGGTAACTCTGCAACTTGGGACCGTATAGGCAAGTCTACAGTTGGATACCAACGAGACGAACCTGCACCAGAAGGAGATTGTCTACTTTGATAACCCCTATTTTGGTCTCTATAATATTTACTTACCCATATTCTATTTTTGGACCAGCTTATAATATTTCACAACCTAGCATTATATTATTTAAACTGATTTCTATCCTACTTGTATATTACTACTCAATATCAACTATCTTTTTCCTAGTATTTTGAGTCTTTAGCATTTCATACTGCTTTATCGTATTTTATTTTGTTACTAACTTATCTTAAATTTTGGTGTCTACTCACCTAACAAAAAATAAAATTTGGTATTTATACTTTTTCTTCAACTTGTAAGTTTTTGCACTATTTCAATAATATGTTACTACTTTTACAACTATGATGTTTTGTTTTTACTCCTACAAACCGTGTATAATTTTCATTGTTTGTTTCACCCATATAATTTTGAAGCCTATGCACGAATATAAATTTTTCATGTTAGTTTTTCTGGCTCTACTTAACAATTCAAAAATATTTCGATATATATTTTCTATATCTTTAAATTTCAAATCGTATGTATAATGATTATAGTTACTTTACAAACTATTTTTTTGGTATACAAAGTCATTTTATGTTATCTATACTTTCAACTAAGTCTCCTTCCCGTTTATTTTCCAAACTGTTATTCAATGGTCTTC
Source organism: Hemerocallis citrina (assembly GCA_017893485.1). Classification (NCBI taxonomy): domain Eukaryota; kingdom Viridiplantae; phylum Streptophyta; class Magnoliopsida; order Asparagales; family Asphodelaceae; genus Hemerocallis; species Hemerocallis citrina. The sequence continues at coordinate 28,885,768 of CM030365.1, read as the reverse complement.
TTCTAAATTGCTAATTCGATTTCGTTATACAATACCAATTCAGTTTTGCAATTTTATTATTCTATCGCTTATTACTATGAAAAAATTTGACTACGACATCTATTGATAAATTATCTAAATTTCTCTTTATTACATTGTTTTCCGAACTATTTTTAAAATTAATGATTTAGTTGATCTTCCTTTTTCTAATGCTTTACCAAATATTATTTTGTACGAAACCCCTATCCCATTTTTTATAGTCATATTTATCTTCTTATGTTATTTCCCCAATTTTTTTCTCGTTTCGTTCTTATAAAATTTTGATGCTCATAGTTTTCCAATATAGAGTTTGTCTCGTTTTCTCCACATTACTTATTTTTATTCTACATATATTGCGGTTTCCTATATACAATAATGATATTTTTTTTTGGCGTGTACAAAATACAACCTTTAACCTAGCGAGTTCTGGGGACGGAACTATCCTAAGGGGGGAGAGTGTAACACCCTGCAAAATTGGAAATAACAATTTTGCCCTCGTGTGTTACGCACGTTTATTTTGTAACGTGTTTTCACTATGTATTTGGATTTCCTTATGTTTATGCATCCACAGTATTGATTTTATCCTATCTGAGTCAACTAAAATATAATATTTCAATCTATGTATTTTACGTGTTTTTTATGTATTTTCGATGTACGTATCAGTTGCGTATTTTTTCATCGCTATGTGTGATATTTTTATGAGTATTAATTATTTATTTTTTGTGTTCGAACACGTTTTATAAATGGAAGTTCATTTTTTCTCCATTTTGATTAAAATAGTATTATACGTATAATGCACGTGTTCTCTACGTACGTAGCAATTACGTCGTAAAATTTATAAATATATTTTCTTATATTATATTTTTATTATCTTTAACATTTTCTATAGATAAAACCAAATTTCGTATTTTTATTTTTTTACGTGCGAAGTACGTATTTTTCGGTGCACATATTTAAGCGTAGTTGTTTTCAAAGATAAATTTCGGAATGTGTGTAACACGCCATAATTTTCAAAGAGTAATATATAGTCTATATATGTTGAATAAAAAGTAATATATATAGTATATGTGTTGAATAAAGGTATAGTAGTAAAAATGTTGGCTGTTTGAAAATAATTCATGATGGTACTTTGGTAATGTTGAAAGTGGAATGTTGTAAGATTGAGGAGGGGGGGGGGGGGGGCACAGCATTATGTGCTGGTTGTTTGGAGGTTGACTTCGGTCAAGCCTGGGTGATGTGGCGCCCTTGGGGCCCACCCAGGATAAAAAGTTGAAAAAAAAAACTTCGGCAGTATATTGATTGGGGAAGAGAGAGAAGGTTCCGGTTGGGGGTTGTAGGAGTTGAAGGGTTGGGAGTTTAGGATTGGAAGAGATGGAGAGGTGAAGAGTTGGGGGTTTTTAGGAGTTGAGAAAATGGAGAGATAAGAATTTAATTAAATAATTTAATAGGTTGAAAATTTTGCAATATAGACCCAAATCTAGACCTATAAATACAACCCTCTTCTGCTCATTCCACACACCAAAAACTAAAAAAAAACAAGAGAAAGAAAAAGAAAGAGAGTAAGAGTGTTCTTGTGCTTGGAGGAGTCTTGCTAGGAGAAGAAGAAATTGCTAGGAGCTAGGATTTGCTTGGTTGGAGCTAGGAGTGCTTCCATCTTGTTTGTTCAATCTTTAATTAACGTAGGTGTTCTCTTGCTTTCTAAATTTAGAACAATGTATGCTAATAATAACAAATGAGAAATTTTGATTTCGGTGTAGCATAAATAGTAGTGAGATATGCTATGTTAGGTAAATAAATTTATGTCATGTTAATTAGTAATGAGAAAAGAAATGATTGATTAGTTTCGTCATGAACTAATATGCATGAAGAAATAGTAGATTGTATGAAAATGTTGGAAATACTCCTTTGATAAACAAATAGAGTTTTGTAAAGTAAAGTTAATGTTATAGAACTCATTGGATCATTATAAAAGTATAATATGCTATCCTTGACTAGAAAGAATGAATGCAAATTTGTGTTGTTAATAAGAAGAAACAACTTTGAAAGTTTGTTTTATATGATTTATAAATTAGTGAGTTATTGTTATAAAGTAACTTCGAATTATATAAATTTATCTCAGTCAAATTAAAGGTCTCATCAAAATTGAGGAATCCAGTTTTTTATAAATAAGATGGAATAACAGAAAGTGGAATAAAAGCTCATAAATAAACTCTGTGACATCTGGAGCACTTGGCCTAGTGGTCGGATGTTGCGCTGGCCTTTTCAGTGGCCTGGGTTCGAAACCTGTTAGGCTCAGATCCTTTTTTATTTGTTTGTTTTTATTCAACCAAGGCCCGAGAGTCGGTGAAAAGGGATTTTGTTGGGCTTAAAACATTAAGTCCATATGGACTTCTTGGTTGGCACTGTGAGCTGTGGGCACTGGCGTAGTGGTCAGTGGTTCGAAACCCGAAGACCACATTTATAATTTTTTGGGTATTTTATTAATATAATGAGTTCTAATACAAGTTAAAATATTGTGGAAAAGTCCTAGTGTTTATAAAACGTGATGGAGAAGCTATAAAAAATAATTTTACAGATTTTTTCATGTAAATTTGAGAAATAAAAAGAGACATTTGATATAGAATGAGATTTTGTTCTCAAGTTAATTAATTATTTAATATGATTTATCTCCATAAAAGAAAAGTAAATTTTTAGGTGAGAATAAATTCTCTTGATGGGATTATGCATTGATGTTGAGTAAGAAATACTCGATTATTATATGAGCTCAATTTTGATAATGAGTTTTTTGACTTAAAATTTAATATGAGATTTATGTTAGAAGAAGTGTAAAGTATGGTTATGAGAATTGACTTCTCTTGAAGAGAATATATTCTTATTTGGTTTAAGAAACACTTTGATTGTAAGTTGAGATATGTTATGAGCTTAAATTTGTTAATGAAATTTTATGTGATGAAATTGTGTTCTTGAAAAGGAATGTTTGTTTAAAAAGAATATGAACAAATAACTAAGTCATGAATGGTGACGAGACTATGTTTATTTTGTAAAGAAGTTGAAAGATGAAAATATATAGGTTTACGACATGATTATTTAAGGGTATGTGTACCCAGAAATTCTTGTACATGACAAAGTTTGTGATTTAGAGTTAGTGAGACCTCGGGTACCAGTACAATTGAAATGAAAGATTTGAGATATGGTCTTGGAGCTATCTCGTATTTGTTGATTAAGTCCGGTAGGGGGTAAAACTAATTCTAGGTGTGGAAAATTATTCATGTCTTGAACTTAAGAGCATAGGCACATAAGTGAAGATGTAGTAAGACCTAGGCAAATGTGAGTGGGGCACTATATATAGTCGGGTGGTGGGCTAGTTGCGGCAGTTCATCGGGACTATAGACCTAGTCGGGCGGGGGATTTGTTGCGGCGGTTCTCCGGGACTGTGGTTGCCTCATGGGAGACGAGCTTTTATTTTAAATTCGAGACTATGCATAGTCGGGCGGATAGTTTGCCGTACACCATGTATATACATATAACGGGGCTAGAGGGGCACTTGCGGGAGGTTCGCACGACAAGGAGTCTGTATAACAGTCGGGCAAGGGATTTGTTGCAGCGGTTCCCCGGGACTGGGATCCATAAATCGTGCAACATCCTAACTTTGTCTTATTACTGGGTAGTTTCATGGCGGGAGATCGAACCCTTAAATATGGAGTACGTAGGCGCTTACCCTCGGACCTATGTAGTATAGGATGCATAGAATCCGAACAAGTGTGCATTAGTGTCATCCTAGTATAAAATGTGTGCATTAGGCGCATTAAGGCATGGCATACACTTACATGTTTAGCGTCGTCACAATTTAACACTTTATTGTTCATTCAATTTTTTTGGTTTGTTAAAGTAATGAGATCGTTATATGTACGGCATAGAGAGGATAGTCGAGTATAACATTATCGTCAGTTGTAAGTGACTGATGTGCCCACAGCTTGATATGCAGGTAATGGACTCTTCCATGCAGATGTTATGATACAGTTGATGATTTACCTTGTTATAATTGTACAAGTTGTATTTTATTTCATTGTTGTATTCTTCCGCTGTGTAAACAAAGATATAATAAACTCTGATGTATTATTAAAAAGTTTTAATTTTCTTGTAAAATTGTACGAAGTGAAGTAAATATCCTGTAAAATCTCGAATTCGGTCTTATTTGAAATTCGGGGCGTTACAGTGCCATACCTCTATACTGATATACAGAAACATACCAAACATTCCTTTTGAAAAAAGAAAAAGGATGGAGGCTCTTTCCCTTGTTTCCAACATACTGAACCTCAAACTGATTGTAACCCCTGTTTTTCATTTTATGTATATTGGAGTATTTTTTTTTTTTTTGTATTTTTTTAGATCTCTTGTATTTTTCGGATCCGTATATTGGATTTATTTTCAATATATATTCTTTTTCTTTCATTTTTGACCTCCTTGTGTTGATTGTTCGTCATTTTGCCCATTTTCGCCATTTTGAGTTCTTTTTCTCTTTTTCTTGGTCTCGTTCGTTATTATTATTTATTTTGGTGATGTGATGGATTTTTGGTGGTGTTTTAACCAATTTGTGATTTTTGGCCTTTAAGGAGATTTTTAAGAGCCATAGAATTCATTATATATTGTATCCCCATTTGAATTCTACCCAATACCCATTACCCATTTGTATACCTATTAATTCATATTGATATCCACTACCCATTAACCCACAATTAACCCATATAAATATACCCCATAATCCCTTAACCCTAACCCTATTCCTAATTATTTCCTCCCAAAGTATCCCGGCTCCCTCTCCTCTCAAATCTCTCCCGACCTGCATATTTCCCACATTAGGCCGACCCCATCCATCCTTCAAATCCGGCCAACTCACCTTGCACATCCCCTACTCCACCCATACTTCAATCTACTTCAACCCTACTCCCTTCTCCTTCCTTGTGGCCGGCCACCATCCCAAACCAGCACCAACAACATCCAAATCAGCACAAGACCCTCCCTTTGTGGTGTTTTGAAGTGGGTATCATCCACTTTGGACCGTGCATCAAGGAGATTGATCGTATAGAGTTTTTGGTTCATGGGTTCGCTTGGAAACGCGTGGGAAGGCTATTTTGTTCGTGGATTTTGCGTTTGGACTCGTTGCACCATGTTTCACTCCATTAAGAGGCAAGTAACTTGTACATAATTTTATTAGGTTGATACAAGTCAAAAAGTTCACATATAGGGTAGTTGAGACTAGAGACGGCCAAATATTTTATTTTTATTTGTGAGTTTTGTCTCTATTGTGTAAATCAGGCCATATATGACTTAGGATATGAGAATTGATAAGTTGATGATATGGCTAAAAATGGGGTTAAATCGAGACCGTCCAGATCGAGCGCGAATCTTGAAGCACGGGGGTAAAAGGGTAATTTCACATACAAGTGGATCCTAAATGGGTATTGGGTCCCCTTCTCACAGGACCAATCACCCGCGAACGGACCCACTCTTAGTGGGTTCGGGTTCCGACCCGAAGAAAACCCACATCAGCAAGAGACAAATCAGGATCCCTGATTTGACCAAATCAGCATGCCTGATTTGCTCTCACCGGGAATTAGGAGATCTACTTTCCTTAACAAACTGTGAGGATTTTGCTCCGAACAGTTATACAAGGAATCAAGCCCCTAATCTCTCTCTTGGCGACTATAAATACGACCCTTCTACCACCAAGACCAGGTTAATCACTTTTTCACCACTTAAGCTCTTTCTTAATCTTTTCCTGATTACTGACAAGAGCGTCGGAGGGTGCGTCGCCGGAATCAACCCCGGTGTTTCGCACTTCCTTGCAGGTTGTGCCAGGAGCAAGAAGGCCGAGTCAATCGTTCAGGTGTATCCCGGACTCACAAATTCTATCTGTTTACCCCCACACCGAAATCAGCGGTAACAGATTGGCACCGTCTGTGGGAAACCACCACACGAACGACCTCAGCTTCTCCTTCATCGCCTCCCATCGCCATGCCTCCGAAGAAGAACAGATCCAAAGGATCCAACCGGGTGACCAACCCAGCCGACCCTACGGAGGATACCCCCGTCAACCAAATTCCCCAATCTGGGCTTCCTCCGCCGACCCAACCGGTCCAGCCTCCTCGTCCTCAGCAGCAACCCAACAATGGTCCCGCCGGTCTCAACGGCCAGAAGCTGAAGCAGCCCATCCAGGACCATGTCTCGGTCCGTAACGGGTCCTCGGACTCGATGGCCTCCCATCACCCCGAACGGAGCCGCCAGAAGGAGAATGATCTCCGCACGCACCTTGAAGAGAGGCGGGCCCGAGCGGAGGCCTCCCGACAGCGTCCGGGCGAGCGGTCACCTCGTCACCGGGACAGACAGAGATCTCCGTACCGGAGAGGCCGGGCGGCATCTCCCGAACACCGAAGGAGGAGGCCGCGTTCCCCCGAGGATCGGCATCATACGAGGGGCCGTGAGGTACCTATCAGCCGTGCCGAGTTCCTCCAATTTCAGGAGACTGTGCTGCAGGCCCTGAACGCCCGTGCCAACAACCAAAACCCCCCGAGGGTCCCAACGCCCCCTCGGATTCCCAGTCCTCACCGCCGGTCACGAAGTCCTTTCCAGGCTCCCAGTCGTCAGCAACATTACAGTCCCCGCCGATCCGAGGGATACCGGCGCCGAAGTCCACGCTCTCCCTCTTATGATGAAGAGTCCGAAGGGTCATACGGTTACCGGCGAGGGGACGATGCCTTTGACCGCCGCCTCCATGAGGTGGAGAGGCGCATTGTCCGTATGGACCGAGAAGAGGAGTCCAGAGCGGGGACTGTTCGCCCAAACCGACCGCCCTTCTCTCGGACAATCATGGAAGCTCGCATACCGAGGGGTTTCAAACCTCCGCAGTTTGAAACGTACTCAGGCGAGTCCGACCCAGTAGACCACGTCGAGAGTTTTAAGACTCTGATGCTGATCCACCAAGTCTCCGATGCCATACTCTGCAGGACCTTCCCGGCCACCCTTCGGGGTTCGGCTCGGGAATGGTATTCCAGGCTTGCCCCCGCCTCCATCTTTTCATTTGAGCAGTTTGAGACACTGTTCATAACTCACTTTGTGAGCAGCCGACGTGCCGAGAAGACGAGTCTCTCCCTTCTGAACCTCCGACAGGAAAGGGGAGAGAAGCTGCGTGACTATGTGAAGAGGTTCACCGCAGAAGTCAGGTCGATCGCCTCCTTAGACCAATCCGTGGCAACAGTGGCGTTCCAGTCGAACGTCCTCAACTCCAACCTCCGCTCGTCCCTAGCAAAGAAGCCGCCTACCAACTTCGCCGACCTCCTACTGAGGTGCGAGAAATACATCCGAGCCGAGGAGGCCGAGTCCCTCCCGAACTTCGGAGGACCCTCCTCCGGCTCGAAAAGGAAGGCAACGGAGGAAGAGGGGGCCAAGAAGACTATGAAGGACGGAGGCGGCCAGCGTCGTCCTCCCCCCAGGTTCGAGAAATTCACGCCCCTCACAACTAATGTCTCCACCATCCTCATGGAAGTAGAGAAGGAGGGGGTCCTCCCTCCAGCCCCGAGGATGCACAAACCGGCGAAGAGGAGGGACAAAGACAAGTGGTGTCGGTATCACCGGGACCACGGGCACGAGACGAATGACTGTCGGGCTTTGAGAGATGAGATCGAAGCCCTCATCCGAAGGGGGCAGTTGGCGAAGTTCGTGAAGGCTAATGATCGGACAGATCGGAACTCTCCTCCCCCTCGGGGGGCTAACAAGCGGCGCGAAGTAACGCCTGAGTTCGAAGAAGAAAGGGTTCTGCATATGATCCACGGGGGCCCCATGGGCGGCCCCTCTAATACGACGAGGAAAGCCTTCGTCCGAGAGGTGAACTCGGTCCACAGTGCTCCTCCTCCCAAGGGCTTCGGTGTGCCCGTGTCTTTCTCCGACGCTGATCTCGAAGGAGTCCGAGTCCCTCACTGTGATGCCCTCGTCATCGACCTCCGCATGGCCAACTACAAGGTGCAGAGGATTTTGGTTGACAACGGGAGTTCGGTCAACATTCTATTCCTCTCGGCCTTCCAGGGCCTCCAGCTGTCCCGAGACCGTCTCAAACCGGCCGGATACACTCTCCACGGGTTCACGGGGGTCCCGGTAACCATCGAAGGGGTGATAACCCTCGACGTTACTGCGGGAAGCACCCCTACTACCCGGACCGAGCCTATGGACTTCATGGTCGTTGACGTCCCGGCAGCATACAATGTCATCCTCGGTCGCCCCGGCCTAGCCGCCCTTGAGGCCGTCCCATCAGCGTACCATTTGAAGATGAAGTTCCCCACTCGGTCGGGAGTAGGGGAAGTCAAGGGGAGCCAGGAAACAGCTCGGAAGTGCTACATGACTTCCACCGGGGGACCAGTGCTCTCGCTCGAGACTCTCGAGATCCCCGAGCCGAAGGCTCGCCCAACGTCCGAACCAGCGGACGAGTTAGAAGAAGTACTCTTCTCCGACGAGGAACCGAGCCGAAAATTCCTCGTCAGCAAGTCCTTGCCGACCGTGCTATTCTCCGACCTTGTGAGATGCATCCGGGGTCACCGCGACCTATTTGCTTGGTCGGCCGCGGATATGCCCGGTATCTCCGAAGACTTGCTCGTCCACCGCCTAAGTGTCGAGCCGGGGTGCAGACCGGTTCAGCAGAAGAGGCGAAAGTTCGCTCCCGAACGACAGCAGGCAATCAAGGAGGAAGTGAACAAGCTGTTGAAGGCCAAGTTCATCCAGGAGGTGAATTATCCCGAGTGGTTGTCGAATGTTGTGATGGTCAAGAAGTCCAACGGCTCGTGGAGGATATGCATCGACTTCACCGACCTCAACAAGGCGTGTCCGAAGGATCCCTTCCCTCTCCCGAACATCGACACCCTAATCGACGCCACCTCGGGCCATGAGCTCCTCAGCTTCATGGATGCCTTCTCGGGCTACAACCAAATCCGGATGTTCCCTCCGGACATCCCGAAGACCTCCTTCGTCACCGACCAAGGTCTCTACTGCTACCGAGTAATGCCGTTCGGTTTGAAGAACGCGGGAGCCACCTACCAGCGCCTCGTCAACAAGGTCTTTCAGCATCAGATCGGCCGAAATATGGAGGTGTACGTCGATGACATGCTCGTCAAGAGCATCCACGGCACCGACCATGTAGCCGACCTCCAAGAGGCGTTCGGCGTGTTGAGGAAGTACAACATGCGGCTGAACCCGAACAAGTGTGCGTTCGGAGTCTCCTCTGGCAAGTTCCTCGGTTTCATGGTGAGCCAGCGAGGGATTGAAGCTAACCCCGAAAAGATCAAAGCCATATTAGACATGGCCCCGCCTCGGAACGTCAGAGAAGTACAGAAACTCACCGGTCGGCTCGCAGCCATCGGTCGGTTCCTCTCCAAGTCAGGAGAAAAGTGCCTTCCCTTCTTCAAGGCACTCCGAGGCGCTAAGGGATTTGAATGGGGCGAGGCACAGCAAGCGTCGTTCGACCAGCTGAAAGCCTATCTGGTGAACCCCCCTCTGCTCAGTAAGCCGGTCCCAGGCGAGCCTCTCTTTCTCTACTTGGCAGTCCCTGAGCGCTGTCCTGGTCAGAGAAGAGGACCGGACCCAGAGGCCAATTTACTACGTGAGCAAGGTACTTCGGGATGCCGAGCTCCGTTATCCGGGGATAGAAAAGATAGCCTACGCCCTCGTCATGGCCGCAAGAAAGCTTCGGCCCTACTTCCAATCTCATTCAGTCATAGTCCTCACCGACCAACCGCTCAAGCAAGTCCTCCATAAACCCGAAACCTCGGGCCGGCTGATGAAGTGGTCGATAGAGCTGAGTCAGCACGACATCTCCTATCAACCTCGGACGGCAATTAAGGCGCAGGCCCTCGCCGACTTCATTGTAGAATCCACCATCCCCGAGGTCGGCCACGTCCCGAGCGGACCCCCCATTTGGACAGTCTTTGTGGACGGATCCTCTTGCAGTGAGGGAAGCGGCGCCGGCATCATCCTGAACGGCCCTGATGGCTTCGTCCTACAGTACGCGATCCGCATGAACTTCAAGGCCTCGAACAACGAGGCGGAGTACGAGGCACTCATAGCCGGTCTCGGACTCGCGCGAAGCGCTGGGGCACATCGTCTCCGGATTCACAGTGATTCCCAGCTGGTTGTGAACCAGGTCTTGGGCGAATATGAAGCCCGGGACGAGCGGATGGCGAAGTACCTCGCCAAGGTCCGGGATCTCATGGGTCGGTTCGAAGAAGCCATCATCCAGCGGGTCCCTCGGGAAGAAAACGCACAGGCCGATGCACTTTCCAAGTTGGCCTCGTCCTCTTTACAAGGACTCGAGCAGACCGTACTAATTGAAGTCCTCACTAAGCCGAGCATCGAAGACGAGGCACTAGGCTCGGCGGAGTCGTTACCAGTCATGCTGCAAGACAACTGGATGAAGCCACTGGTAGAATTTCTAAGGGATGGAGTTTTGCCCTCAGATCCCAAAGAAGCTCGCCGAGTTAGAACCCGAGCCGAGCGCTATGTCTTAATCGAGGGCATCCTATACAAGCGCTCTTTCTCCCAACTGGACGGCCGGCCATATCTACGATGCCTCTCTCCGGAACAGGCCGAATATGCCCTACAGGAGCTCCATGAAGGGGTCGGCGGGGCACACTCGGGATTTAGGTCCCTGGCCCGAAAAGCTCTGAATTATGGGTACTTCTGGCCGACACTTCTCCAAGACGCCGAGCGACACGTTCGGCAGTGCGGCTCCTGCCAGAGACACTCCAGCATCCGACGCCTCCCTCAAGCCAACCTCGCCTCCCTATCGAGCCCTATCCCCTTCGCGATGTGGGGAATGGACTTAGTAGGGCCTTTCCCTCCAGCTCCGGGTCAGCTCAAGTTTTTAGTCGTAGCTATCGACTACTTCTCGAAGTGGGTTGAGGCCGAGCCCCTCGCCACGATAACCGAGAACAGAGTGGTGCAGTTCTTCTGGAGAAACATTATATGTAGATTCGGCGTCCCGCGCGTCCTCGTGACAGATAATGGGACCCAGTTCACTGGCTCGGCATTCCGAACCCTGTGCGACGACCTCGTCATTCAACAGCGTTTCTCGTCCGTCTCGCACCCACAGTCGAACGGACAAGCCGAGAACGCTAATAAGCAGATCCTTGCGGGGATCAAGAAGAGGCTGCACAAGTGCTCCAAAGGACAGTGGGTCGATCAACTCCCTAATGTGTTGTGGAACTACCGCACGAGCAAGCGGACGCCCACTGGAGAGTCCCCTTTCAGCCTGACTTATGGGGCCGAAGCCGTAATACCCCTCGAGGTCGGAATTCCTTCCCCTCGGCTCATCGCCTATGACGAAGCACAGAACGCCAGGGAACTCAGAGGAAACTTGGACCTGATAGATGAACTGAGGGAGAGGGCATCGATTCGGCAGCGGAATTACAGAAGGAGAGTCGAGCTAGCCTACAACAAGAAAGTCCGACCCGCCAACCTTGAACAGGGAGACCTAGTGTTGAGAAAGCTAGCCATATCCCTCCCCAGTCAGAAGGGCAAGCTAGCCCCGAATTGGGAAGGGCCGTACCGGGTCGCAAAAGTTGTTCGGCCTGGAGCATATCGACTTGAGGACATGGATGGTAGAGAGCTCCCGAGGACCTGGAATGCCGATCACCTCCTGAAATACCAAGAGAGCGCCCCGGCGCCTCTCTAAGTAATCCGAGGTGTCGCGCCATTCCTCTCCTTTACACTTGTAACCTGTTCTATGAATCCTACTATGTAAAACGGTTCGCCGTCAAATATCAATAAAGAAAAGTTATATTATGTTTGTGAATTTGCATGTTTCTCTCCCCTCTTATTTAACCAATGGTTCGGAGTCCAACACTCGGCTCGACTTTACCTCCTCGGCTCGCCTCTGGACGAGCCAGGGGTAGATCGCCGTTCGGAATTGCTCCCACAGCCGTTGAACTCTACCGATGGTTCGGAGTCCAACACTCGGCTCGACTTTACTTCCTCGGTTCGTCCCCGGACGAACCAGGGGTAGATCGCCGTTCGGAATTGCTCCCACAGCCGTTGAACTCTACCGATGGTTCGGAGTCCAACACTCGGCTCGACTTTACTTCCTCGGTTCGTCCCCGGACGAACCAGGGGTAGATCGCCGTTCGGAATTGCTCCCACAGCCGTTGAACTGTACCGATGGTTCGGAGTCCAACACTCGGCTCGACTTTACTTCCTCGGTTCGTCGCCGGACGAACCAGGGGTAGATCGCCGTTCGGAATTGCTCCCACAGCCGTTGAACTCTACCGATGGTTCGGAGTCCAACACTCGGCTCGACTTTACCTCCTCTTCGTCTCCGGACGAATCAGTGGTAGATCGCCGTTCGGAATTGCTCCCGCAACCGTTGGACTATGCCTAAGGTCCGGAACACGCATCCAGACCACTCCTGACTGACAGCCGAGGGTCGAAGGCAGACATATCCGGTCGGCATCCGAGCAAGAGCCTTCCCGAGCTGGTAAACGGGGAAAACACCCTTCCTCCTCAACTTTCGCGCCTGATCTTCATCAAACGGCTCAGATCGTGCCACTCGCGCAAGACGACAAGATAACGTTTTCTGGGAGACTGAGCCGCCTCGAGATTCGCGCCTACACTCGACGGCTCAGATCTAGCCACCTACTCTAAGCGACAAAATGACGCTTTTATGGGTACGGAGCCTTGTCGTACTGTTCCGGATCCACTCAACGACAGAGGGCCGCACTCCGGATCCATCCAGCTAAACAGACGCGCTCGGTTCAAAGATCCCGGCACGACCGATACGGTTACAAGCGAAGGGCGAACATACGAAGCGACGAAAGGGAAATTTTATTAATTGTCGGCACGTAATACAAAACATCCCATTACAAAGTGTTGGCAAACAAAACACACAATGCCCGACCCACTACACTTGTCTCTCATACCAAAACATCCTCACTAAACTGTCCGTCCTCCTCGACGGACGACTCCTCCTTCTCCCCCCGGAGCCTCGCCATCACGCCACGCAGATGCCACATCTCGGAGAGCAGGTCGTCTCGCTCGGCGATGATCTTCGACTGAATGTGCCGAATGCTTTTGACCCGAAGAGCACTGCTGAATGCGGTCTGCGGGTCTTCATCCTCCCCTGCGGAGTTCAGCTCGGCGACCTTGCTCTCCAAGCGTTGAATCTCGGCTTCCCGGAGACTGAGGACCAACGAAAGGTGCTCCCACTCACTCTCGGCTCGGCGCAACTTCATATCCGTGCTCCTAGGGCTCAGCACCACTGTTCCAGAAGTAGCCTCGGATTCGGAGCCATCATTCGAACGTCCGGAGTCCGAGCTATGGATCGTCACGACGAGCTGAAAAGAAGAAAAAACGAATAACACAGTTTCAATACTCTGCCGGAGTCTAACACTTGAGAGTTTTTCAGAATTATTTGCATTCAGACATGATAGTGTTACAGACGGTCGGTCAACCCTACGGCTAAGTTATTACAACAATCAACAAAAGTAGAAAAGCGGCCGAATCAGAGCCTCTTCGGAAGGGGAATGCTTCGATTTAGGGAAACGCGAGGACGTCGAGGTCTGCCCTCCGAACCCGACCCTAGACCAACGAAGCGCGACCCCCCTTCGCTGCTAGCCCTAACGGCGACGCCGACCGAAGCCCCGCTCGACGAGGCTGCCGCGCTACTCTGAGCATCGGCTGGACTTCCCCTGGTCAACGGTGAGCGCGTCGCAAGCTCGTAAAACGTAACCCCCCTCTCGCTCTCTTCGCGAGTGCACGAAGTGCTGCGAACGTTAGCCCTGACCGGTGCCGGCTTGAGCGACGCGATCTCTTCCTCCAGTTCGATGATCCTACCCATCAGGACATCGTCCTTCGCCAACTTCTTCGGTCGAGGCGCTGTCAACGAGCCCGAGGCATCGGCATTATCAGTTGCAAGCCGTCGGTAGTAGGTCACTTCGATCCCCCTATCTACCGTGATCCTTCTGAGCCTATCGATTTCAGCCGATAACCTCTTGCGTTCGGTTGACGCTTTCTCCAGTTCGGAAGCCAGCTTCTCCAGCTCTGCCGAACGCTCTTTTTCCGCTAGCTCCAAGCTTTGGACCCCGGCCAAAAGGTCGTCATTCTTCCGCCCAGCGGCGGCGAGCTCTTTGCGGAGGCTCTCAACTTCGCCTTCGGGATAGGGGGCTGAAGGGCGCTTCCGGTACTGGTACAGCTCGCGACCGTACCTCCGCAGAGCCGCCTTCGTATCCTCGAGCCTGCCGAGCAGGAGATACCGTCTATACCGGCTCTGAGAGAGCTCGTCCTTCGTTTTCACCAGCTCCAGCCGAAGGTATTCGGCCTCCGTGATCGGGCCGAATCTCACCTGAAATGCAGAGATAAATCCGAGGGCCAACACGCCAAAACAAACTCTAAGTCCGAGACTCGACACTTGGGCAAATTTTGGCCAAACAAAACATTTTTCTTATTATTATTATTCAAAACTCGAGAAGTTCTACAGCAGCGGTGGCCAGTCCGCAGTTAGGCTTACAGAAACAAAAAAAAAAGAAGATAAAAGAAGACAACCGAGTCAGGGGTCGACCTTTTTGTCGTTTGGGTCCATCGACCCCTCGGCCTTGTCCTTGCCGTCGCCTCCGCCACCTCCTTCGCTCCAGCTCTCCTCCCCCTCGGAGTCGTCTTCCTTCTCCTCCTCGGTCGCGGCCTTCCACGGATCGTCGACGGGCTCGGTCTCCCCCTCGGGCCCGATCAACTCCTCGGGGACAACCTCCTCCCCCTCCACGAGGTCATAGAAGTTGTAGGTGGACGTGTCAAAGCCCGGGTTCTTGGCGACCACATGTTGCAAGGCCCGGCCGTACGCGTCCAGCATGTTCTGGGTCATGTGCATCGCGGCCTCCTCCTGCACGGCTTTCTTCACCCTCTTCACCTTCCTGAGGTGCTTGGCCTTGAGCCTCTCGGCCCTCTTCCGAGCACCCTCCGCCTCCGACCGAGCCGTGGCCAACTCCTCCCTCAGGTCGGCAGCCTCCTTCACCGACGCCTCGAGCTTGGCCGCTGAGTCCTTCAGCTCGGAGACCTCCTTCTTCGCGGCCTCGAGCCTGGCCGCCTCATCCTTTGACAGCTGAATAGCATCGGTCAGCTGCTTCTCCAGCCCAGAGACTTCGGCGGCCCTCTTCGCCGAAAGAAGCAATTCGGAATCGAGCTGCTTCGCGACCTTGACGCGCTCCGTCCTCTCCTTCTCCTTCTCCTGATCCTTCTTCGCCATCTCCTCAAGCAGGAAGTTGAAGTGGCAGATGATCTGAAAGTGAGCAACGGAGTTACGATCCGAACCTAAATACTTAGAAAATTTTCTAAAAAATTCAGATGAAGAAGAAATCAGCCAACTTACCGACATGGAGTCCCGGGCGACCTGCATCACGGAGTCACCTGCCATCCCGGCCTTCAAGGTAGCCCGATCCTTCGGGGTCGGCAGATGCCTTATCGCCTCCATACAGATGTTCCCGTCGCCCAGGAAACCATCGGCATTCATCACCTGCCAGTCGGGGACGAAGATCTGCTTGTGACGCTCGGATAGGATCTTCTCCGCCTCGGCAGTGAGGGGCGGGACCGGCATGGACAGCGCATCCTTAACCCCGAAGACGCTGCTCGACGAACCCGGAGCGTCCGTTCCCGAGGCCGGCACGGGTGCGTCCGAGGCAGGGGGATCGGAGACATTGACCTCGCCCTGGTCGGGGATCACGACCTTCGTCGGAGAGACGAGGACCTCGATCTCCCCCTCCTTGAGGACCGCGACCTTCGGCTGCTCGGCAGTCTTCGCGACCGAAGGCTTCTTCGCTGGCCGGCTCTCCTGAGTCTCCGCCGCCGACCTCTTCTTCTTCTCCTGCTCTGCCCGGCCCTTCGCCACCAGAGCCTTGTAATCAAGCTTCATTGTCTCTGCAAAAGCCGGATGGAAAAACTTAGAAAATTTTTCATGAACTTTAAACGGGGAGTATAAATACCAGAAGCATACGAGGGTCGATCGGACTGAGACCCCCACGGAACAGATGCTCCTCGGTAATATCCTTCCAGCTTAGCGCCGGCAGGGCTAGAAGCTTCCTCTGGACCTCAGCCTCCTCGGCATTCAATGGGGCGTCCTTCTTTGTACGCTTAGGCAAGCCGTCCGTCGCCCAAGCTGTCGGTATCACCCACGGCGTCAGACTTCGGACGAGGAAGTATTTGTCCTTCCAATGCTTGATCGAGTCCGGGTTCTCGATCAACTTAACTCCCGTCCGAGGAGACAGGAAAAACCTCTGTTCATGACGCCTCGGCTGACAAGGTTTGTAAAGACTCCGAAAGAGAAACATAGTCGGCTTGGCGTCGACCTCTTGACATCGGAGGAGGAACGCCACGACATGCCTCCAAGTGTTCGGCATCAGTTGGGCAGGACTCAGACCGTACCAGACCAGAACTTCGACCACAAACGGGTGTAGGGGGAACCGGAGCCCGGCAATGAGGGAATCGACCGGGAAGACGCATATATCCGGCGAGGACTTGGTGTTAGCTCGGAATCCCGGCCCAGGAAGAAGCAACGCATACTCGAGCGGGATTCGGAAACCCTCTCGAATCGTGCGGAGATCGGCCTCGGTGAGAGTCGATATCCTGTGGTCGACCTCGGACAGCTCCCTAGGCTCGTTCTCCTCCACCAGTTTTGCCGTACCTTGAGTGACCCTCTCCAAGTCATCCTCGGTATAATCCCGAACACCTCCCACGGTCGATACTGCAATGAGTTGCCGACCGAACGCCCCCGCTCTCTTCGGCGTTTCCACTATCGTGATTACGGCTTTACCCTTCCGGGACTCCGCCACGACCTCCTCAGGCACTTCGGCCACCTCGCCCTCCTTATCCGGACGAACGACGTCTTGTTCGCTCGGCTCCATTTGTCCCTTCCCTTTTTCCCCTCGGCCAACAGCTTGCTCCGAGGTGGGGGTCTCATCCGAGAGTGTAATCTTAACCATTTTATAAAGAGTAGGGAAAGAGACTGACCTTGAAGTGACAAGTACGGTCGGAAATCTCGCCGGGAATCGGAACGCTACCGCGACAGCTAGCAACACCACCCGGGAGGTAAAAACTTCGAAGCGGAGTAAAAGCTGAAGAGAGAGAGTAAAAATGAAAAGTGAGACTTAGTCTCAAGGGGGGTGGAGATTTATAGCTAAACTGAGACGCCCCTTGGACTTCCAAACCAAAGTTCGCAACTTTTGGGCTGCCTCCGGAACGTCACCAAGGCCCATCACCACTACTCCTCCCACCAGGTCCGACCTCCGAGCAATCCAAACATGCCGACAGCAGGGACCGGTCGGAATCCGAGCAAGTGCCCTCCCGAACTGGTAAATGGGGAAAACACACCTCTCCCTCAACTTTCGTACATGATCTCGATCAGACGGCTCAGATCAAGCCACCCGCGCAAAACGACAAGATAACGTTTTCTGGGAAACTGAGCCGCCTCGAGATTCACGCCTACGTTCGACGGTCCAGATCTCGCCAAGAGCACTAAACGACAAGATAGTGTCTTCTTGGAGAACGCGCCCCATCTCGAGATACGTGTCAGCATCCGGCGGCTCAGATAGCGCCACGTCGCTCGGACGATCGGGACCTCGGACGCCTCGCCTATGCAAGAAAGAACCTGGAAAATTTTTGATTATGTTTTAAGGCGCCGCCCTCGGCAGGCGCCCCCCAGGTCCCGTGCCTCGGTTGGTATAACCCCGACAACAGGCCCCGGTCAGAAGCAGAGCAGAAACAGATCGGCACTCCCCCATCTCTAACTCCCCCGGGCTGACCTCCGTCAAAAGCCATCAGCCCGCGAAGGAAGACAGAGATGGGGGGGAACCCACCAACACTCAGAGGTCGGAAGAGACGCACCATCCCGAGCTAGTTTGTTGCAACTGGAAGGCTCGGCTTGTCGAAAGACTCTAACAGCGGCGCCTTCACAGTTGCAACAAACGGACTCAGATGACCCGGAGATCGACACCAGACAGGGGTCGTCACTCTCCCACCAAGATCCCCGCCTACTTCAACACTCACTTCGGAGCAACCGAAGAAGGCCGAAGATCTTGGTGAGAGAACGGCGACCGTCCTTCGAAAGAGGCCCGCACCCCTGGGTCCGGACCATGGCCGTCGACGCCAATGTCTTGTTGCCCCCACCCCTCACACCCCTTCGGAGCAGGGAGGGATGGGGAAACAACAAGACAGCGGGGCGACCGCCCGTCCTTCCGGGAAGGCCCATCCCTCGGATCCGGACTACGGTCGTCACCGCTCTTGCCTTATTCTCCTCCACTCCCGACACCCACTTGGGGACCGTCCGGAACGGGAGAAGAATAAGGTACACCCGTCCTTCGGAGGTAACTCATTCCCCGAGCGCGGACTACGGTCGTCACCGCTACTGCCTCGTTCCCCCTCGCTCCTGACATCCACTTTGGGGCCGTCAGGAACAAAGGGAAAACCAGGCAGAAGAGAGGCCACCACTCCGAACTTCGAGAGAGAAGCTACCCAAGGCAGATGCCTCCGAGGTCTGGAACCCAATTTGGTTGTGACGGAAATGACAAAACGAGTGGGGTACTTATAGCCTGCCTCCTATAACCAGCCATTATGATCCTCGGAAGTTGAAGCGACCGCGCATTAATTAAAGGAACTATCCTTAATGACCTCGGGAAGCCGAAACGCCGCGCAAGTCACGAAGCGCCATTAACACAATTGATAACAGAGCCATCTCAAGTTGCCGAACACCGATGCCTTCGGTCGGCATCCGAGCAAGAGCCTTCCCGAGCTGGCAAACGGGGAAAACCCACTTTCCCCTCAACTTTCGCGTCTGATCTCAATCAGACGGCCCAAATCCCGCCGAGAGCACTAAAAGACAAGATAGTGTTCTCTTGGGAACTGCGCCCGTCTCGAGATGCGCGCCCGCATCCAACAGCTCAGGTGAAGCCACGTCCCTCGGATTGCTGAACATCAGTGCCTTCGGTCGGCATCCGAGCAAGAGCCTTCCCGAGCTGGCAAACGGGGAAAACCCACTTTCCCCTCAACTTTCGCGTCTGATCTCAATCAGACGGCCCAAATCCCGCCGAGAGCACTAAAAGACAAGATAGTGTTCTCTTGGGAACTGCGCCCGTCTCGAGATGCGCGCCCGCATCCAACAGCTCAGGTGAAGCCACGTCCCTCGGATTGCTGAACATCAGTGCCTTCGGTCGGCATCCGAGCAGGTGCCTTCCCGAACTGGTAAATGGAGAAAAAAAGACGCCGAGCCACTTGAACCGCCGGATCTCTCAGAAATTCGTGCACCTTATGATGAACGGACCAGATCGCACCACGTGCGCTAAAGGACAAGATAGTGTTTTTTGGGGAACCGTGCCTGTTTCGAGATGCGCGCCACCATCCGATGGCTCAGATTGAGCCACGTCGCTCGGTAGGCCGAGTTCTCCTGGCCCCCGGTCGGCAGCCGAGCAAGTGCCCTCCCGAACTCGCAAACGGAGAAAACAGCTTCCGAACCCCGACAACCGTCGGATCTCTCGGAAACCCGAGCTCGTCCATGATCGACGTCTCAGATCCAGCCACGTCATAAATCGAATATTTAAAACCTTTTTTCTCTTCTATCTTAATCGTTTTATTTATTTAAATTGCGAAAAATTGCTAAAAATCCGGGAAAATTAACTAAAAATTCTGGAAAATAATTAAAAATTCGGGAGTACATTTTCGAGCTCCTGAACGAACAATTATTGCCTAGAATACATCGTTAAGGCCCCCGAACGATTAGCAAACGCATCGCAAAATTAAATAAATAGTCCGAAGAAAGTAGACGAAAACTACTAAATACTCGATATGGCCTGAGAACAGCAAGCAGCATCAGAAACTTCCTCACTACCCCCTTTCTAGATTCAAGATCCTACATCTGGACTTCGATACGACCCTACCAGCCACTAAAACAGTTAAACTACTCCTCAAAGTCTGATCACGCTCAGTCTTTAGGAGTGGGGGGCTCGTGATATGGCTAAAAATGGGGTTAAATCGAGACCGTCCAGATCGAGCGCGAATCTTGAAGCACGGGGGTAAAAGGGTAATTTCACATACAAGTGGATCCTAAATGGGTATTGGGTCCCCTTCTCACAGGACCAATCACCCGCGAACGGACCCACTCTTAGTGGGTTCGGGTTCCGACCCGAAGAAAACCCACATCAGCAAGAGACAAATCAGGATCCCTGATTTGACCAAATCAGCATGCCTGATTTGCTCTCACCGGGAATTAGGAGATCTACTTTCCTTAACAAACTGTGAGGATTTTGCTCCGAACAGTTATACAAGGAATCAAGCCCCTAATCTCTCTCTTGGCGACTATAAATACGACCCTTCTACCACCAAGACCAGGTTAATCACTTTTTCACCACTTAAGCTCTTTCTTAATCTTTTCCTGATTACTGACAAGAGCGTCGGAGGGTGCGTCGCCGGAATCAACCCCGGTGTTTCGCACTTCCTTGCAGGTTGTGCCAGGAGCAAGAAGGCCGAGTCAATCGTTCAGGTGTATCCCGGACTCACAAATTCTATCTGTTTACCCCCACACCGAAATCAGCGGTAACAGTTGATAAGCTAGGTTTACCCAAGATACGATTTTGATCGTGTATGTGACATGTGCACGCCATGTATTTGATTGATTTCCCATGTGAGAATTATTAGGTTTTGACATGTTAGAAACCTTTCAATATGATATTTAGATGATTGGTAGGCTGCGTTTCAAATTTGGATGAGTTTGGTTTATTTTTGTAGAAGTTATGACGTTTCTAAGATGAGTTGTGAAATCTGGGATTTCGGGCTGTGTTGTGTTGGTTACTGTTTTCACCTAGGTTAGAGTCCGAATCTCAATGTAGACATTTCACGGTAAATTGTAGAGGACTGAATCTAT
This sequence comes from Hemerocallis citrina, assembly GCA_017893485.1. Classification (NCBI taxonomy): domain Eukaryota; kingdom Viridiplantae; phylum Streptophyta; class Magnoliopsida; order Asparagales; family Asphodelaceae; genus Hemerocallis; species Hemerocallis citrina. The sequence goes on along the minus strand of CM030365.1, from coordinate 28,864,824 downwards.
TTTTCTAACCCCACTGGTTTCACTGCATTTGGAGTTCGTATGAAGGAGATATGATAATTTTGGTGCATGTGTGTCGGTAGTTCCAGATTCAGTTTGGGGTAGATTTTTGTTAACAAATTAATTTCAAGATCTAGGTTATACATAATATCATGCCATAATATTTTGCCCAGTGTTTCATCATGATGTTAGGGACTTTCCAGATTTTTGTGGTATTTTAAAGATAAGTTTTGAGCAAAGTTCCATATCATTTTCTATAATCTACTCTTGCTGTAAAATGCGTGCTGTTCTATGTTAAACCCAGTTTTCACTCTATTTCTGTATGGTTTATGAAAATTTATTGTGATATATGGAAGTTGGAGAATTTTATCTATTTTCACGTAGTTTTGGCGGGATTTCGATGCGCTGTTTGCGAGATATGTTTGTTTCCGTACAGCAGGGTTGAGAAATTTCAGATTCGACAAAACCATGTTTTGTGTTGCTTTTCATTTTTTATGACTTATCTATAATTACTGGAATATTATGAAACTTATTATGTTAAGTCTATATTTATAGGGGAATACTCCAGATTTTTCATGGAATTATTTGATGAGTTTACATGCTGTTTTTATGTGTTTGAAGTCATTCTCCATGAAATCTGTGTTGAAATGAGTTTTAAGTTGAGATGTTGTGAACTAGCATATAACTTTATTATATTCGTTAGAAGCGTGTGGATGTCTAGTTTCCAGATCATTCGACGGATCATGATTTGCATGCCTGTAGCTCTCAGTATACCTGTTTTAGTACAGATTGGTCTTGCTGACCTGATTGTAAACATAGGCCATTTTGCTCGTTTGTGTGACTCTATATTACCTATACTTGCTGATCTGTTTCCCTGAGCCTAAACCTGATTATACCTGGTTAGTTTGACATTATTTAGTACACACTCATGCCTATTGATGACCTTAATAATAAAAGTAACTAAGCCGGGGTTTAAGGGAAGATTCTAGTAGTGGAAAATATAGAAACATGTACTTGGAAGAGGACTAGTGTCCTGCCTGCCTGTTCACCTGTACCTGATTGCATGCTTTCCTATAGGAAGGTGTTCTCGGAAGATAACCACTAGGTTATACCTGTTTCCTGACCCTGTCTACATTGCTTCTTCTGTAAGAAGGTGTAGAGTAGAAGAGAACCACTAGGTTCTGTCTGTTCCTGTTTCCAGTACCTAAGTACACTGCCCTATGGACTCCACTATGAAAATCTTACTAAGAGAAACTGTTTGTTGTAGCAACCATGTGATATAATTTGCGGCGCATGAAGTGCTACCTAGATAGTAAAATAACAAGATTTAACCTGTTTCCCTGATTACCTGTTACCTGTATACCTGTTACCTGATATTCCTATTGCCTGATTTCCTGATACTTGATACATTTTTACCTGTAGATACACATTTACCTGATTACCTGATAATTATACATGTTTACCTGTTTACCTGTTGACTTGACACTTGACATATGTTACCCTTACCTGTTAGTATACCAAGTTGTTAGTTAGTTTCTATGTGCTTGTATCCTACTCTATTTGTGACCCGAACTTGCAATTAACGGGTACTTGTGTTTTCTCTTTTCCTTTTTCCTGCATTCGATGAATTGCAGATTATGGCGGACAGGTTCAAGATGGTGTTGGAGACTTGCAGTATTAGTTGCTTTTGACTATTATTATTATTTCTGTTTCATGCTTGAACATTATTTTGTATTCGTGAGACTTGGTTTATTCTGGTATTTTGAGACTTGAATATTATTTGTAATTGGGCGATATGACCCAGAATATTGTTTTTCCCAGACTCTGAATTTATTTAAGGATATTATATTTGGTTGCAAGTAAATTTCTGTTGGTAATTTATTTCAATTATTCATGAATGGTTGTGCATTTGGCTTCCGACTCTGATATTTTCCTGTGATGTGTTGCAAAGATTTCTGAAACAGTTTAAGGATGATAATAATCATTCGCTGGGCTTTTGTTATGTGCTCGTATTCCGTATTTTTGGGAAACGGGGCGTGACACTGATAAAGAACAAGCAGATCCATCCCTATTGCTTATCCAAAATGCAACAAAAAAAGGTATCTATTTTATTTGTTCTTTCATTATCTATCTTCTTTAAAATGCCATTTCAAGAAGAGAGATAGCAGTAACGACACAAACGGTTGAAAGAAGAGTATCAGATGAAGTCCTCTAATTGGTCTTCATATGAACAGTGTAATCATGTGCATTAGCAACAATAACTAGAAGAAAATTTCAAAATGAGCTGTATTTTGTACCTAATCCCTATTGAGAATTATCATCATAAATTACAGGGAAGAAAAATACAACTGAATGAAATTTGTAGCAGTCACTCAATTTCACAAATACAACTGAATAAAAAATACTTCATAACTTAATAAATTTTCACAAATAGCTTATAGAATCAACCCCATTAAAAGCACTGAACTTTTACCTCTGAGTCAAAAATTATCTTGTTCAGGAGACTATACGACTAGGAACTGGGTAGGAAAGGATGCGTTGAATGAGAATTGGATCCGGGTAAGAGAGTAAATGTTCCTTCGTATGCATTGTCTGAGTGAGGAATCTTTTCTAAAATGGAGATACAAGATCGAGAGAAATTCTCATGGTCTTGTGTCAGAGACAAGGATGACAGGGGGCGGCACGACAGGATGGGGATGGCGGTGCTGGACGGCGGGAGGCGCGAGAGGTGTGTCGCGACTGGTCTCTGCGGGACTGCTGCGTCGCCTCTGGCTGCAGGCGAGGAAGGGGAGAGGCCGGGCTTCACTGGCAGCACGATGGGGAATTGGGGATGGGGACTGGGGATTATGGCTGCCGCGTCACTTCTGGCTGCGGGAGAGGAAGGGGAGAGGCCGGGCTTCACTGGCGGCGCGATGGGGAATTGGGGATGGGGACTGGGGATTAGGGCTACAGTCTTGAATTGGGAATTGGGGATTAGGGCTGCTAGCTTGCTACAGTGGGATAGGAATAGAAAATTAGGAATAACTATTAAGTATATTTCATTACATAAGTATAAGTATAAGTGTATAACTATTAAGTATATTTATTAAATAAATATGTATTAAATTAAGCGGATATCTGTATCGGAATCCGCTTTTTTTAGGGATATCCGTATCCGTATCCGAATCCGAATTTTTTTGGATTTGGATATCCGAATCTGTATCCGTATCCGCCCGAATACGGATTTTTTATATCGTATCCACCAAAAAATCGGATTTGGATGCGGATCGAATCAGATATATCCTTATCCAAAAGCATCCCTATGTAGGGGAAATTTCTATATTATTTTGCTATTTTGTTGTTTGTTGCGTAAATGTTCTTTTCCATATTGTATGTATATCTATCAATTACTAAACAAATGAAATCACCATGTTACATTCAAGAAGTGAGAGGGGGGATGTAAAGTAAATTCCTAACTTCTTGTTGCTATATTTCTATTTGTGGGTTTTGAAGTGGAAAAAACTCAACTTAATTTTATCGTAAAATATATTTGAGTTTCTCTAACCTCCAACAAAATTTACATGCTAAACATGGTCATTCACAGAGGGAAAGTTAACTAATGTTGTCGAGTAGTGTTAAAAATTATTTACTCCCTCCACCTCGCAATGTATGTCGTCAATGTTTCTACACATATTGAGAAACACAGCTAAATTATCATTGCACACCATTTTTTTTAGTAAAGGATACATCATAGGCTGGCATCGAACATGAAACCTTGCTTTACCCATCTCAACCCCTTATCAACTGAGTTACATTTCAGTGGTTATATACATTTATGTTTACCCTACTTTACAACTAAATACCTTATCTTATATTTTTGAAACTATATGCCCTCAAGTTTTTTTCTGATTTACCACCTAATTATATCTTCAGGTACCCATCTGTTCCTATTTGTTAACAGAACACTTTAACATGCAAAGCACGCGATTTCTTTGGACTTTTTTTTTCCCTCCGGAGGAGTTTTTAAAACCCATGGAGCCTCCTAACATACTCTCCATCTCTCTCTATCTTTCCTCATCTCTTTCAGATTATACAGAGGCCTCCCTACTTATGTTTGCTCTTACTTCATCACATCTCCAACTAGTGCATGTCCTTAAGTTTAAACCTAGACAACCACAGCCACCTAAAGCTAGCTCACCCTGTCGGACTTAACTCAACCAATTTGGAACACTAGCCGACACTGGTAATTTCCTAAATCAAATAATCTCAACTGCCGGTATCTAGAATCCTGCTCAGCCTCTGAAGCTCACATACTCAACATATCAACAAATCCTCTTCTAGGGTACTTTATAACAACCCTAACTTTTCATACAAATCCACAACTAGATTCATTAATCAATTATTCATTCTATTACTCATTTCCAAAAATACATCTTTCCACATAATCTCAATTTTATTCATCAATACCCCAGTTAAATTCATCTCATCAAACATAAAATTTTGGTAAACAAAAAATTGTTATAAGCATCGTACTTCTCAAAATAAATGGACATCCACATCCATGATTGATAATTTTGTTAGGTTTCAATGGCAAACACAGATTGAATACACGGTAGAAAAATAACAAAAAATATTGAAACCTAGCGATGGATCCAGGCGAAAACCATAAATCGTGTTCAGGAATTATACCTTATGGACGGATCTATTGTCTCCAAGAAATGTCGATCACAACACTGCAATGTTGAGGTGCCTCTAGGTATCCACACGAACTGATCAAAACCAATCTTTCCTTATGCCACGGTGCTAACTGCGGGATGGGGCTGTTCCTCACGATCTCTCTCTCACAATTTTTGTGACGGCTAAGGTTTTCTTGTGTGACTCTTTTCCACATATATGTATCATATATATAGTTGCAGAAAATTAACCCTTAGAAAGTAATGAGGTCGTTAGGCTTACAATCCGACCTGGGTCAGATTCGTGTGTGAGCCTCTGAACTTTAGTCAGCCCATTTAATCTAATTAAATGTCCAACCAATATCAGGTGTCCAAGTATTACTTGGATTCCTAATTAAGTTCTTCTTATGAATTTAAATCCTAATTTCGTTCCATTCTAAATGTGTGACCCTGTAGATTCTCGTTACGTTGACAGTAATACTAAAATCAGATTCTAGTATAACAAACAGTGAGCGGTATCTAGCAATACATCACTGCTACTCAAGTAACTAGAAATGTCAGTGATTAGACATAACCTATCCGTAACCATTGTTACCATATAGTCTAGTCCCTTTGTCCAGATATCTTAATTGACCACACGGCATAGAGTGTGCCACCGTTGTATAGTTCATTCATTCGTTTCTTGATGTCTGAGTAGACTTACTAAAACAAATGAGTTCAATATCTCGTATTGCCTTATTTGAGCACGGTCATGCATTTTGCAGTCTCACTCAATCAAGGGGTCCGTATATATCGCTCATGTCCTGTAAGAGGGACAAATCCTATCTAAGTCGCTCACATCCCTCCGCATGATTTGTAGTATATCCAATTGTTCATTTTATAATCACCTAATTACAGGCAATATTTGACGACATTAAAATATATAACTTCTCATGCAGGGAACTGTAGTGACTTACTACATACACCATGGTCACTGTGAGAACAGCTTATGACACTTATGTAACGATCCATGCAGCGTTCTTATGGTGGGTCAGTCCAGTACATTATTACTTTAATATGTAATCCAGGACGGATATTATATTTATATAATTATTATTTTTTGAAATTAAATATTTTAATGAGAATTTCTTGGTTTTTCTAATAAAAAGTTACCTGGTCGTATATACTAGAAAGTATATACAGGTATTGTACCAGTTTTGTACACTTGTGCAAAATCTTGAAAAACGCATTTTTGAGAAAATGTCTGGAAAATATCGGACAAATATTAAAAATTATTATTTTATTATTATTTTACTTCTATTTCCATGATTGAAATATTTTTATGGACATCACCCGGTTTTGTTAATAAACATTATATATGTATATATAGTAGTTGCTATATGACCGTTTTGTATATATGTATATATAGTAGTTGCTATATGACCGTTTTGTATCAAATTGATACTGAAATCTTCCGATCCAGTAAAAAAAATATTTTATCGGAATTAAATTATTTTTGTACTGATTTGTTCGTTTTCACGAACGAAAATATCTGTATATTCAGATATATGCACGTATTTATATTATATCGATTTCGGGTGTTTATACAAACCGTATAGTATGTGATTTGGGAAATTATATTTTATTTGGTGACCCATCATGATCAAAATAAAGGGTTAGAGATGATTTTGGGTGTTGATCGCAATTTATAGGGTTTTTATTGTAAATTAAAATTTACAAATTAATTCCCAATTAATTTGAGCCAAAAGAAAGAGAGAGAGAGAGACATGTGGCTCTCTCTTCACCACATCTCTCTCTCTCTCCCTCTACAAAAGAGGCCGGCCAAACCAATAGGGAAAAACCCCCCATTTCATTTTGTCAATTCATTTCTCCATCTCTTGTGGCTTTCATCTCATTTCACTTCTCCTACTTCTTCTTCTATGGGTTTTTATTTTAGAAAAGAGAAAGATTGAAAATCAAAAGAGGGGTTAGGGTTCATGGGTTTCTTTCATTTGTGGAGTTCTTGAAGAGGAGCAAGAACAAGGAGCAAGGAGGAGAAGGCTAGCAAGTTCTTCCAACCATTTTTCGGTGGGGGTTCTCAACACTTTGCATGTTAATTTTATTGTTATTATTGTTGTATGTTGTTGTATGGAATAGATTAGAGGGGCATATGAAGTTTCAAGTAGTAGAACACTAGAAGAAATGATAAAGATTCAGTTTTTAGGGTTGTAGGTTAAATTTGTTTAACTAGGTTAATGGTAGAATTTTGACCCGAAATTTATGTGGGAGGTTCTCTTATGTGTTGTTACCATGCCAGAATTTTTGGGGATTTTTCCTAGCCATTGTGATGGGTGAAACGAGTGTTTCCCCCAAAATAGCGAGCTTAAGCAAAACACAGCACTCATTGTTTTGGGGTTAACGTCACAGTGGCTTCGAGGGGCTAGAACTTGGGTTTTCTTGCAGAATTAGAAGTTCGGGTCAAGTAGGAAATTGTAGTAGACATCTTCCCCTTTCCAAATTGGCCTCTCGGGCTAAATTCCGATAAGCAGAATAGGAATTACTGTATTTGGAAGATGCAGCTGCCAGCTTGAGCTAAGTGTGCTTGCTGTATGACTTTCTTAATGTTTTAGAGTGTCTTACCTGTTGAATTTGAGGTTCGAACCAACCAGGAAATTGTAGTAGAGTCTCTCCCCTTTCCGAATTGACCTCTCGGGCTAAATTCTGATGAGCAGAATAGGAGTTATGGTATTTGGAAGATGCAGCAGCCAGCTTGAGCTGAGTGTGCTTGCTGTTTGACTTCCTTAATGTTTTAGAGTGTCTTACCTGTTGAATCTGAGGTTCGGACCAACTAGTCAGTTGTAGTAGAGACTCCCCTTTCCGAATTGACCTCTCGAACTAGATTCCGATAAGCGGAATAGGTTATTATGGTATTTGGAAGATGCAGCAGTCAGCTTTAGCTGAGAGTGCTTACTGTTTTGACTCTTTGATGTTTTTGAGTGACTTAATGGTTGAATCTGAGGTTCAGACAAACTAGGGAGTTGTAGTAGAGACTCTCCCCTTTCCGAATTGACCTCTCGGGTTAAATTTCGACAAGCAGAGTAGAAGTTATGGGCTTTGAAAGTTTTCAGCATGGCTGTGTATTTGGCGGGTTGGAATTGTTTCTGTCTTGATTCCTTGTAATTTTTGAGTGTCTCACTCACTGAATCTGATAAGCCGACCAACTAGAGAGTTGTAGTAGACGTTCTCACCTTTCCGAATAGTCCTCTTGGGTTAAATTCCGATAAGTGGAACAAAAGTTATAGGCTTTTAAAGTTTCAGCTTTCCTTTGTTAAATCTGCTGTTTTCTTACCGTTTGCGTGTGTTCGACGAGTAGGAATTCGGAATTCCTTACGGAATCTGAGAAAGTGGTCAACTGGGAAGTTTCAGTAGATGTTCCCACCTTTTCAAATTGTCCAGTTTCGTTGGATTCTGATAAATAGAGCAAAAGTTATAAGCTGTAGAAGTTTCAGCTTTTTGTTGAAAATCTGCAGTTTGGTTAAACTCTTTGCGTGTGTTCAATGGACCAAATTTTGAATTCCTTACGAAATCTGAAAAAGTTTTCAACTAGAGAGTTGTGGTATATATTCTTACTTTCCTAAAAAGTATATTTCTGCCAAATTCCGATAAACACAGCACTGGTTGCTTCTAGGTTGTCGGAATATTTTTATGTCGCTTTTGGGCTTCTCATTGGTAGTATGCCTATTTTAGATTGTTAGTAGATTCTTCTGTTGCTTCTAATTATAGAATATCAAGTTCTGCTAGTAAGCACGTTTGGTTGCTTCTAGGTTGATTTCCTGTATGGTTGTTTTTGTATGTAGTTTTGCTCATATGTGGCTCTCCTGGCCCGTATGTAGCTGTTGGTCTCATACGCAGATTATTTTGCTCGTATGTATGTTGTTGTCTCATACGTGGCTCGCCTGGCCGTATGTAGCTGTTGGTCTCATACGCAGCTTATTTGGCTCGTATGTATGTTGTTGTCTCATACGTGGCTCGCTTGGCCCGTATGTAGCTGTTGGTCTCATACGCTACTTATTTGGCTCGTATGTATGTTGTTGTCTCATACGCGGCTCGCCTAGCCCGTATGTAGCGGTTGTTCTCATACGTAGCTTATTAGGCTCGTATATATATTGTTGTCTCATACGTGGCTCGCCTGGCCCGTATCTACCTATTGGTCTCATACGTAGCTTATTTGGCTCGTATGTATGTTGTGGTCTCCGACGTAGCCCGCCTGGCTCGTATGTAGTTGCTGGTTTCATACGTAGCTTATTTGGCTCGTATGTGTTCTGTTAACTCATATGTAGCTTATTAGCTAGTACGTAGTTTTGTTGTGCTCATACGTAGCTTGTTAGGGGGGTTGTATTGCCCTAGGGTTATCGACCATCAAGAAATGTGTTTACCTTACTCCTAAGGGACTGTGGACAAGTCACTCCTTGTGTGCCGTCGGATCTTAACTAGGTTGATTGATCGCGGACTGGAGCGTAGACGGAATTCAAGTTCAGGGTAGTAGCATGCAAATATGTTCGTTTTACCGGGGTCTTGGATCGGTAGGCCATGAACCAGATCCTTAGGGATTTTGGTAAGTTTAGGTTGAGAACCTAGTAGAGTTATCTTGCGAAGTCTAACTTAAGACTTAGCATGTTATGTAAAATCTGTTTTCATCCCTAGGATTGTTCAGGGTTAGTGACATCATTAGGGTAGTAACTTATGGCTATTACTATTTAACCTATATTATTATCATTTTCTCGCCAAAGAGATGAGTTGATATTATAGGTGATACCTTATAACCCAACTTGTCCTATAGGCCGACAATAGGTGGTGTTATTGGGTTGTACCTTCCTGTCAAAGGGATACGTACGGAGTATTCTTATGAGTTGGGAGCATGGGTTGCGTAGCTCTCACTGTTAATTCCTGAAGTGCCATGATAAGGGCGGGCGGAGCTAGGGGATGGACCCCGGAACTCCATCATGTTCTATGCCGGGGAAGCGAACAGACCATAGACTACGGTCTATGAGCTAGGGGGCCACAGAGGATGCTTCGAGCTAACCTGTGTTGCAGTTAACTCCGACGGTTTATCTGGTTTTTGAGTGGGGTCCGGTGCGACAGGGCAATAGTGGCAAATGGGAACACCACCATATGACTGCAGTAACAGAACTAGACCGTACCTGCAACCTCGCTAGTCACGTTGTATTGTCCGGAACAGGTTGTGTGCAAAGTGGGTTCATAACGTGGGATCAAATCCCTATATATAAAGAAACGGCTTGAGATGGACCATATGTAGTATGGGATGCATACTTTTCCGGAGACTTGCTTGCATTAGAATAAGAGCATCCTTGCATTAATAAGTCTTTCATTAGAGTCTAAGTCATAACATACACTGACACATCAAATATATATACACATTCCTCTTTTTATCAATTTGGTTGCAGTAGTTGAGATTCGCTGCTAGTTATCAGCATTAAAGCGTCAGTATATGTACTGACATCCCCACTTCAATAGGTAGTGGATTGCAGAAGTACAGGTACTGGATTGCAGAAGTACAGGTACATGATTCAGGAGGACTCAAGGCAAGAAAAGCAAGGAGTCGATTTCATTTTAAGTTTCCACTGTAATATTGTTGTAATTTATGTTGATTACTATTTGTAATAATTGTTGTAAATTATTTATTTGTTGGAAAGTATCCAAGTGAAATATCAAGTGTTGTTCTTTATTCATTGTACTCTGATACAATTTGTTGAAAGTTGTAATACTTGGGATTGTAAAGGTATTATTGTAACACTGTTATAATTTATTGTAATTGTAACATTCGGACTTGTAATACATTTGTGTTGAATAAAAAGTTTTAAATTTTCCTGTTTTTCTGTGTATTGTG